>JBBDGP010005852.1:0-25000 GCA_037952835.1 Lithobates septentrionalis | reverse complement strand
TTCTCCTAATTATAATGTATATCTGACAGCTTAGGTGGTCAGTCTGACCATGGATGGGCAAATGGCTCATCAAGTACGACAAAGACGTCTTCGAACTCCCATAATCCGAACATTGTGGAGAAAAGTCTGATACGCGTTCTCCTAGTCTGACCATATATATATAGGTAAATGTCTCATCAAGAGCGAAAAAGGCATCTTCAAATACCCATGACCTGCTCATTGTAGCTGGCAGACCTCATGGCGCAAAAGTCCGATACACGTCGTTCTCCTAATTAAAATGTATATCTTAGGTGGTTAGTCTGACCATGGATGGGCAAATGGCTCATCAAGTACGACAAAGACGTCTTCAAACTCCCATAATCCGAACATTGTGGAGAAAAGTCTAAAACGCGTTCTCCTAGTCTGACCATATATATAGGTAAACGTCTCATCAAGAGCGAAAAAGGCATCTTCAAATACCCATGACCTGCTCATTGTAGCTGGCAGACCTCATGGCGCAAAAGTCCGATACACGTCGTTCTCCTAATTACAATGTATATCTTAGGTGGTTAGTCTGACCACGGTTAGGCAAATGGCTGTTCGAGTGGGATAAAGAAGTCTTCAAACTCCCATGAATCGCACATTTGTAGCTGGCAGACCTCATGGCGAAACATCCGATAAATGCCATTCTCCTAATTGCAATGTATAGCTGTCAGCTTAGGTGGTTAGTCTGACCATGGATGGGCAAATGGCTCATCAAGTATGACAAAGACATCTTCGAACTCCCATGACCAGCATATTGCAGCTGGCAGACCTTATGGAGAAAAGTCTGATAGGCATCATTCTCCTAATTGCGATATATATCTGATGACTTCACTGGTTAGTCTGACCATGTATAGCTAAACGTCTCAACAAGAGAAACAAAGACGTCTTCAAACTCCTATGACCTGCGCATTGTAGCTGGCAGTCCGTATGGCGAAATGTCCGATATCTCCTAAATATATATCTGACAGCTTAGGCAGTTAGGTTAACCATAGACAGGCAAATGGTTCATCAAGAGCAAAAAATTTATCTTCTAACTCCCTATGACCTGCTCACTGTAGCTGGCAGACCTTACGGAGAAAGGTCCGATACACTCCATTTTGCTAATTACAATGTATATCTGACAGCTTAGGTGGTTCGTCTGATCATGGATGGGCAAATGTCTCACCAAGTGTGACAAAGACGTCTTCGAACTCCCATGACCCGAACATTGTAGCTGGCAGACCTAATGGAGAAACGTCCGATACGCGTTGCTCTCCTAAACTGACCATGTATAGGTAAATGTCTCATCAAGAGCGACAAAGACGTCTTTGAACTCCCATGACTCATACATTGTAGCTAGCAGACCTCATGGAGAAAAGTCCGATACACATCAGTCTCCTAATTGCAATGTATATCTGACGACTTCACTGGTTGGTCTGACCATGAAAAGGTAAATGTCTCATCAAGAGGAACAAAGACGTCTTCAAACTCCCATGACCTGCCCATTGTAGCCAGCAGACCTTATGGAGAAACATCCAATAGGCATTGTTCTCCTAGTCTGACGATGTATGATAAATGTCTCAAGTGTGAAAAATGCGTCTTCAAACTCCCCATGACCTGTTCACTGTAGCTGGCAGACTGTCAGAAGAAGCCTTCGTTCCGGTCCGGTCGTTTTTCACGCATTCCCTGCAGGACGGCGTTCCGGCGCATACGAGTTCGCGGCTCTGCGTTACGGCGCACGCGCACTGGTGCACACCCAACGTGATTCCCTGGGCAGCCTATAAAAGGCGCTCAGAGAATCAAACAAGTTGCTGGTTTGTCTCAGCTTCCTGTATCACCTGAACCTGTATCCTGTATCTCTGCCTGACTACCTGTTGTGACCCGGATTTGCCTTTGGACTTCTCTTGCCTCTCTCCTGGACCTGACCTCAGCTTGTTTATCGGATTCCCACCAATCTCCTGTGTTTGACCCTCGGCCTGTTACCTGGACTGTCTCCTGTCTCCTAGCCTGACCTCCTGCTTGTACCTGGACTCTCCTTATCTTGTCACATTACCTTGCAGATCCTGCAGTGCCATAGCACCATCCCGGTGTTTGATCTTCTGCTCAGCTCTGGAATTTCTGCCTGTTGTCTCTGGCTGCACCTGCCTACCAGTACCTGCACAGCGGCTCTTCTCTGTCAAGACCCCACAAGCAAGTCACCCACGGTCCTTTGGGAGCCTGTGCCTCTTTGTGCCGTTCACTCCCTCTCCCAACTCCAGGGGGCGGACTGCGCTTAGTCGCAAAGGCGAAACCGCTCTCGGCATCTCGGCCTCGGTGAGTACTATCAGTGACACAGACCTTATGGCGAAATGGCCAATATATGCCTATCCCCTAAATATACTGTATATCTGACAGCTTAGGCAGTTAGGTTAAGCTTAGAGAGGCAAATAGTTAATCTAGAGCGACAAAGACGTCTTCGAATTCCCATGACCAGTACATTGTAGCTGGCAGACCTTATGGAGAAAAGTCAAATATGCCTTGTTCTCCTAATTATAATGTATATCTGATGACCTAGCCGGTTAGTCTGACCATAGATGGCCAAACAGCTCCTCAAGAGCGACAAAGATATCTTCAAACTCCCATCACTGCCTCAAGGTAGCTGGCAGATCTTATGGCAAAATGTCTGATATATACAGTATAAATCTATATCTGACAGCTTAGGCAGCTAGGTTAACCATAGACAGGCAAATGGATCATCCATTCTAGAGTGACAAAGACATCTTCAAATTCCCATGACCTGCCTTACTGTAGCTGGCAGACCTTATAGCAAAAAGTCTTATACATGCTGTTCTCCTAAATACAATGCATATCTGACATTGGATGGTGCAAAGTCTGATACGCATTATTCTCCTAATTGCAATGTATATCTGATGACTTAGGTGGTTAGGCTGACCATAGATGGCCAAACTCCTCCAGAGCGTCAAAGACGTCTTCAAACTCCCATGACCCCCTCCTTGTAGCTGGAAGACCTTATGGCAAAATGTCCGATATATGCCTATCTCCTAAATATACTGTATATCTGACAGTTTAGGCAGCTAGGTCAACTATAGACAGGCAGATGATTCATTAAGAGCAGTTGTCGCCAAATTGCAGCCTTTGCTTGCGTTTATCTGGACCTTGGTGCACTATTTAATCAACTGATGTACTGGGGCATAATTCCCCCCCCCACACACACACACACACTGGGACCAGTAAAGGGGCACAATTCCTTCCCTATTGTCAGAAACCATGAATCAGACTGAGACAGAAGTACAGTTAAATCACACTTGTTTAATAATAATAAAAAAAGGTAAACGTAGTCAAAACATAGCCAGAGTTCAGGAACCGGAACGGATAGTCAGACAAGCTAAAACGTCAGGGAGCCAGGGATGAGCATAGTAGCACAGCAAGCAGGATTTGGAGCCAGAAGGAATGTCAGCCAAGCAAGTCTTTAACAGGAACACAGGAGAACATCTCTAGAGTTGTGATCAAGGCGAAAACAGAGATCATCTGGACTGGATGGCTTAAGTAGGCAGGACTGACAAGCAGGATATCATCAACAGGTGAGTAACTGTGGAGAGATAGGAGCTGACAATTAGCCGACAGCTAAGCGCCAGCTTTGATAGTACCCTCTCCTCAATGACCCCTCCGAGGACCACCAGGCTTGAGGGGAAAACTTCTATGGAAATCACGGAGGAGGACAGGGGCATCTATGTCCGAGGATGAGACCCAAGAGCGTTCCTCCGGACTGTAACCTTTCCAATGCACCAGGTACTGTATGCGCCCACTGAACCTATGGGAGTCAAAAATGGACTGTACTTCATACGCCTCATGGTTCTCAACCTGTACAGGGTGAGGACGAGGCTCCGAGGTGGTAAAGCGGTTGCAGACCAAAGGTTTTAATAAGGAGACATGAAATACATTTGAAATACGCATATTAGAAGGAAGGTTAATCCTGCAAAGAATACGGAAAGGCCCAATAAACCGAGGTGCGAACTTCAGAGAGGGAAAACAGAGTCGGAGGTTGCGAGATGACAGCTAGACCCTGTCCCAAACTGGTAGGAAGGCACAGGCAGACGTCTGCAGTCAGCATGGAGTCTGTACTTGTTGCAAAGCTTCCTGGACTTGTGCCCAAGTGGAACGAAGACCACGGAGATGCTCCTCTAATGCAGGAATATTCTGTGTAACAAATAAGTCAGGCAACATGGAAGGTTGGAAACCATAGTTCGTCATAAACGGGGACAATCGGGAAGCAGAATTCAAGGCACTATTGTGAGCAAACTCCACCCACGGTAAGAGGTCTGACCAGTTGTTATGATGGTCAGAAATATAGTAACGTAGGAATTGGTCCAAGGACTAATTCTGTGGCCCCATTAGACAGCGGGTGGAACGCAGAGGAGAAAGCAAGCTGAATTCCCAACTGTGCACAAAAGGTTCGCCATAATCAGAACACAAACTGACTACCCCTGTCCGAGAAAATCACCTTGGGTAGCCCATGTAAGCGAAAGATCTACCGAGCAAAAATGGAAGCCAGTTCCTTAGAAGTGGGCAACTTCTTAAGTGGAATACAATGGGACATTTTCGAGAACCGGTCAATCACCATAAGGATAAATGTGTTGCCCTGGGAGTTGGGTAACTCCACAATGAAATCCATAGACAGGTGGGTCCGGGGCCTCTCTCCATTGGGTATGAGTTGTAGAAGGCCCACTGGAAGGTGTCATGGAGTCTTACTCTGAGCACACACGGAACAGGCAGCTATGAAGGCGATTACATCAGCACGTAGACTAGGCCACCAGAATTGTTGGGAAATGGCCCAAAAGAGTTGATTCTTCCCAGGGTGGCCAGCACCCTTGGGAGAATGGTAAGTCTGGAGCACGGCAGTACGGAGACTCTCTAGAACAAAGCAGTGATCACAAGGTTTCTTAGGAGCATTGACCTGAGCAGCAAGAATTTTGTCAGGAGAAGTGAGACTGGTGCGAACCGTAGCCAGAATACGATCAGGAGGAATCACAGGTACCGGAACCAACTCCATCTTGGAAGTGGAGGAAAATTGTTGTGACAAAGCATCAGCCCTTACATTCTTAGTACCGGGTAAGAATGAGACAATGTAATTGAAACTAGACAAGAAGAGAGCCCACCACGCCCTTCTGGGAGAGAGTTGTTTAGCCTCAGACAAGAATGTTAGATTCTTATGGTCAGTAAGAATAAGAACCGACACAGTGGTACCTTCAAGGAAATGTCTCCATTCTTTTAGGGCTAAAATTATCGCTAACAGCTCTCTGTCTCGTAATTGCACTCCGCAGGTGACAATTTCTTGGAAAAGTAGCCACAAGGATGCATAGTGCTCTCAGAGGTAGGATGTTGAAACAGAAGGGTGCCAACTCCAGTCTCAGAAGCATTAACCTCAAGGATAAAAGGTAACGTAGGATCAGGATGTGCCAACACAGGAGCAGAAACAAAGGCAGCCTGGAGACTCTCAAAGGCCTTAATGGACTCCGGAGACCAAATCTGTGGGTTACTGTCCTTTCTGGTCATATCAGTCAGGGGCTTGAAAAGAGACGAGAAGTTACGAATAAACTTCCTATAATAGTTGGCAAAGCCAAGAAAACGCTGCAGAGGACGTAAACCCATGGGTCGGAGACACTGCTGAAAGTTTCTCTGGGTCCATCGAAAAACCAGCAGTGGAAATTACTTAACCCAGGAATTTAACCTGTTCACGATGCAACTCGCACTTCTCCAATTTACAATAGAGATTGTTCTCTCTTAGTTTCTGAAGGACAGACATCTGTGTGGTGGCTCTTCAGGAACTTGGAAAATATGAGGATATCTTCGAGATAACCAACCACACATAACTGCAACAAATCTCGGAGAACATTGTTAATAAATTCCTGGAAAACTGCCGGGGCGTTACAAAGGCCAAAAGGCATTACGAGGTACTCATAGTGGCCTGTTCTGGTATTAAACGCAGTTTTCCACTCGTCGCCCTCCTTAATCCTCACGAGACTGTATGCCCCTCTCAAATCAAGCTTCATGAAAACCGTTGCTCCCTTGAGGCGGTCAAATAACTCCGTAATCAAGAGAATCGGATAGGCCTTCTTAATCATGAAACGATTGCGACCCCTATAATCAATACAAGATCTCAGTTCACCACTCTTCTTCTTCACAAAGAAGAAACCAGCACCAGCAGAAGACGAGGATTTGCGGATGAAACCTCGAGAAAGTGTTTCTGCAACTTACTCCTCCATGGCCTTATCCTCCAAGACCGACAAAGGGTAAACCCGGCCACGAGGGGGTATGGCACCAGGTTGAAGGTCAATTGCGTAATCATATGACCGGTGTGGATGCAAACTACAGGCTTGACCTTTGTCAAAGACATCGCTAAAATCACGGTACTCCTCCGGCAGGGAGGAGAGTGAAGAAGTGCACAGGATCTTGGCTACCTTCTGGAAGCATGTCTTACTGCATTGTGGTGACCAGGAGAGAACCTCAGCACGGAGCCAATCAAAAGATGGGTTGTGTCTCTGTAACCAAGGATAACCAATAACGAGCGGAAACTTAGCTGAGGAAATAACTTGGAATTGGATTATCTCATGGAGAAGAGCTCCTACGGCCATGGACAATGGAAGAGTCTCATGAGTCACATAGGCAGGCTGTAGAGGTCTTCCGTCAAGAGCCTCAATGGCAAGTGAAGGGGGACGCAGCTGCAGTGGAATCGAGTGCTTCGATACAAAGACAGCATCAAGGAACAGGTCTGCAGCCCCAGAGTTGATTAGAGCCTGTATCTCGAAGCACGACTCAGCCCAAGAAAGGGTAACCGAAACCAGGGGCTTATCCTTCTGGATAACTGGGGACAAAACAACACCACCTAAGGTCTGTTTGTGACAGGACCTCAAGGTTCGGGCGTTCCCTGGACTGGTAGGACAAGACTTCAACAAGTGACCTGCCTGGCCACAATAAAGGCACAATCTCTCCCTCCTCCTAAGGGTTTACTCATCCGCAGAGAGACCCGTGAAGCCCAAGTGCATGAGTTCATCTTCACAGACCAACTCGGTACAAGGAGGCATGGGAGGTGAGGGAGGCAAGGGTGGGACTACAAAGTTCGGAGACAAGGCTCCCGCAAGCGCTCCTTAAAAGGGAGTCTTTCTCTGAGTCTGGAGTCAATGAGGATGGCAAACATGATCAACCGCTCCAGCTCAGTGGGTATATCTCGGGCAGCTATCTCATCCTTGATGGTGTCCGAGAGACCATGAGAAAAAGCAGCCACGAGGAACTCCTTGTTCCAAGCAATCTCTGCTGCCAGAGTACGGAATTCAATGGCGTAATCGGCAACCGCTCTCGTACTCTGTTTGATGGACATGAGGCACTTGGCAGCAGAAGCGGAGCGTGCGGGAACATCAAATACCCTTTTAAAGAAGTCACAAAGTCAGGGTAACTCAAGACAACAGGTTTTTGTGTCTCCCATAGAGAGTTTGCCCAGGCCAAGGCTCTCTCAGAAAGCAAAGATATTCTGAAACCTACTTTGCTTCTGTCCGTGGGAAACGCATGGGGCAGCATCTCAAAATATATCTCAACCTGGTTGAGAAACCCTCTGCATTGGACTGGATCATCCCCAAATTGCTGGGGAAGCGGAGCGGAATCAGACATACCTCTTATAGAGGTAATACTCGAGGCGGATGCCTGCACAGAGACTGGAGCAGCAGAAGGGACAGCCTGAAACACAGGTTGTACCGGAGCAGTCACCATGGGAGATTCCAGGTGAGCCGTGTGACTCAGAGCGTTTGTAATGCCATGGCAAACTGATCCATGCAGGGATCCTGCTCATCCAATCTGGAAAAAATATTACCAACAAGTGGATTGACTGCATCTTCTGAATTCATGGTCTTCGCCTACTATCAGAAACCATGAATCAGACTGAGACAGAAGTACAGTTAAATCACACTTGTTTAATATTAGTAAAAAAAGGTAAACAGAGTAAACGTAGTCAAAACATAGCCAGAGTTCAGGAACCCGAACGGATAGTCAGACAAGCCAAAACATCAGGGAGCTGGAGATGAGCGTAGTAGAACAGCAAGCAGGATCTGGAGCCAGAAGGAATGTCAGCCAAGCAAGTCTTTAACAGGAACACAGGACACAACTCTAGAGATGTGACCAAGGCGAAGGCAGAGATCATCTGGACGGGACGGCTTAAGTAGGCAGGACTGACGAGCAGGATATCATCAACAGGTGAGTCACTGTGGAGAGATAGGAGCTGGCAATTAGCCGACAGCTGAGCCGCCAGCTTTGAAAAGGAAGGGCTGAGCCCAGCCCTGACACCTAAGACTGCAACGTTGGGGCACAATTCCTCCCACTGACGCCAAAGATGGGGCATTGTTTTTTCCTGCTGATGTCAGGACCTTTTCTACTCCCAATGGCCAGAGTCCAGCCCCCCTAAAGTCTAAAGGACAGTAAACTGGCCCCCTGTTTAGAAAGTTTGGAAACCCCTGATCTAGAGCGACAAAAACATCTTCAAATTCCCATGACCTGCCTCACTGTAGCTGGCAGACCTTATTGCGAAACCTCCAATGCATGCCGTTCTCCTAAATACAATGTATATCTGACCGCTTAGGTGGTTAGTCTGACCATAGATGGGAAAATGGCTCATCAAGTGCAACAAAGACATCTTTAAACTCCCATGACCTGTACTTTGTAGCTGGCAGACCTTATGGAGAAAAGTCTGATACACATTGTTCTCCTTAATTAGAATGTATATCTGATGACTTGGGTGGTTCATCTGACAATGTATAAGTGAATGTCTCATCAAGAGCGACAAAGACGTCTCCCATGACCTGCTCATTGTAGCTGGCAGACCTTATGGTGAAATGTCTGATATCTCCTAAATATATATCTGACAGCTTTGGCAGTTAGGCTAACCATAGACAGGCAAATGGTTCATCTAGAGCAGTGGTCTCCATACTGCGGCCTAGGGGCCAGATGTGGCCCATTGCCTGCCTTTATCAGGCCCTTGGGACACTATTCCTCCCACTGATACAAGGGTCAATTCATTCTACACCAACAATGGGGCATAATTCCTGTCACTGATATCAACAATAGGGCACTATTCCTACCACTGAGCCCAACAATAGGGCACTATTCTTCCCACTGACACTAATGATGGGACGCTATTCTTGCCACTGACACCAACTGCAGAGCCCTATACTTCTCACTGGTACCAATTATAGGGTACTATTTCTTCCACAAATGCCAACAATGGGGCAATATTCCTCCCACTAATATCAATGATGGGACACTATTCCTCCCACTAATATCAATGATGGGACACTATTCCTCCCACTAATACCAATGATGGGACATTCTTTACTCACATTGATGCCAGGGAATTTTCTAATCTCACTAGCCACAAATCGGCCCCCACAAAGTCTGAAGGACAGTAAATCGGCCCTTTGGTCAAAAAAATTGGAGACCCCTGATCTACAGCAACAAAGATGTCTTCCAATGCCCATGACCTGCCTCACTGTAGCTGGTAGACCTTCTAGCGAAATGTCTGACACACGCTCTACTCCTAATTACAATGTATATATGGCAGCTTGAGAGGTTAGTCTGACCATAGATGGCCAAAGGGCTTCTCAAGAGCGTCAAAGATGTTCTCAAACTCCCATGACCACCTCCTTGTAGCTAGGAGACCATGTGGTAAAATGTCTGATTCAAGTGCCTTGAAAAAGTATTCATACCCCTTGAAATTTTCCACATTTTGTCACGTTACAACCAAATACATAAACAAATTTTATTGGTATTTTATGTGATAGAACAACACAAAGTGGCACATAATTGTGAAGTGGAAGGAAAATGATAAATGGTTTTCTAAATTTTTTACAAAAAATTATGGAAAAGTGTGGCGGTTCATTCGTATTCAGCCCCCCGGAGTCAATACTTTGTAGAACCGCCTTTCACTGCAATTAAAACTGCAAGTCTTTTTGGGGATGTCTCTACCAGCTTTGCACATCTAGAGTGTGAAATTTTTGCCCATTCTTCTTTGCAAAATAGTTTAACCTCTGTCAGATTGGATGGAGAGCGTCTGTGAAGAGCAATTTTCAAACCTTGCCACAAATTCTCAATTGGATTTAGGTCTGGACTTTGACTGGGCCATTCTAACACTTAGATATGCTTTGAACTAAACCATTTCATTGTAGCTCTGGCTGTATGTTTAGGGTCGTTGTCCTGCTGAACCTCCGCCCCAGTCTCAAGTCTTTTGCAGACTCTAACAGGTGTTCTTCTAAGATTGTCCTGTATTTGGCTCCATCCATCTTCCCATCATCTCTGATCAGCTTCTCTGTCCCTGCTGAAGAAAAGCATCCCCACAACATGATGCTGCCACCACCATGTTTCACGGTGGGGATGGTGTCCTCAGGGCAGTGGCGGAATTATAGGGGTCGCTGAGGTTGCCATGGCGACCGGGCCCCTTGCTGCAGGGGGCCCTTGAGGGCCCCCTGTATGCAGTACTTTGTTAGGAGGAGCGCAGACAAGCTCCCCGATTCCAAGCCGAACTGTATTCGGCACTGTGCAGGGAGCTGGTGACATTACAATGAAAGTGAAAGCACAGTGCTGTGCTCTTTGTCTCCCCCTACAGTGCAGTACCCGGCAGGAAGAGCTAAGGTAAAGGTCTGCCGTTTTTTATCTACTGTATGTGTGTTTATATGTATGTGCATGTATGTATGTGTGTGTGTATGTGCATGTGTGTGTGTGTGCATCTATGTGTGTGAATGTGTGTGCATCTATGTATATGTGTGTGTATGTATGTGTATGTGTTTATATCAGTGGCGGTGCATCCATAGGGGCGCATGGGTGCCGCCCCCTCTCTCCAGGCACCCCTCCATCACAAATAGATAGATTCACGCTATGCATGAATCTATCTATGGCCGCCACTGCCCCCCCTATTCAGACGCCTGGCCCCTTTTTGGACGCCGGGCACCTAAATGACACCGGCGGGGGTGTTTTTAAAGCACTAATAGGCTTCAAAATAGGTGAACTGCGAGTGCCATGCATGGCGCTGACAGTCCACCCAGGTGTGTTAGAAAAGCGAATAAATATTCACTTTCCTAACACTGAACCGCCTCTCCACCAATTAGGTGCTCGGGTCTGTTACCCGTCACCTGATTGGCTGAAACGACAGGCGCCGCTATTGGATGCCTATCAGGAGGAGAGGATGGGAGGAGCCGCATGCAGGACCCCGCTCGTTGCCGTCACCCGCTGCCCCACCGAGACAGGGTAAGTGCCGGGCAGACTGCGAGCGGGCAGGGGGGTCATAGTGGCAGCATTTGATGGCACAGTGGCTGCGTTTCAGGGCACAGTGGTGGCAATTGATAGGCACAGTGGCTGCGTTTCATGGGCACAGTGGCTGCGTTTCATGGGCACAGTGGCTGCGTTTCATGGGCACAGTGGCTGCGTTTCATGGGCACAGTGGTGGCAATTGATAGGCACAGTGACTGCGTTTGAGGGCACAGGGGTGGCAATTGATGGGCACAGTGGCTGCGTTTGATGGGCACAGTGACTGCGTTTGAGGGCACAGGGGTGGCAATTGATGGGCACAGTGACGGCAATTGATGGGCACAGTGGCTGCGTTTGATGGGCAAAGTGGCTGCGTTTGAGGGCACAGTGGTGGTAATTGATGGGCACAGTGGCAGCGTTTGATAGGCACAGTGACTGTGTTTGAGGGCACAATGGTGGCAATTGATGTGCACAAGGGCTGCGTTTGATAGGCACAGTGACTGCGTTTGATGGGCACAGTGGCTGCATATGAAGGGCACAGTGGCTGTGTTTGATAGGCACAGTGACTGCGTTTGATGGGCACAGTGGTGGCAATTGATGTGCACAGTGGGTGCGTTTGATGAGCACAGTGAGGCTGCAATTGATGCGTTTTTTTTTTTAAAGAATTTTTCAGTTTGCTTGCACCCCCCCAAAATGTTGAGCACCATCTGCCACTGGTTTATATGTGTGTGTGTGTATATATATATATACACAATGTGTGTGTGTGTGTATTTTATATGTGTGTGTGTGTATGTATGTGTGTTTACATGTATATATGCACATTTTATGTATGCGCTTTTAATCCTGACCCCCTATATGTGTCCCATTAGAACCGATTTTTTTTTTTTGCTTGTCCATAGTACCAGCAAAAAAAATGCTGTTCCTCTGAAAAGTGATCCATGCTCAGATCGCTTTTCAGAGGCATTTGACAGCCGGTAAAGAGGCAATATGTTGCCTCCTGACCGCCTGTTTTAACCCCTTAAATGCATCATCACTATGCTGCAACTGCATGCAATGCACACAGTTGCAGGGTGGTTGCAGTGCAGCCACTTCAAGGGTGATCTGACTGGAAAAAGATTGAGAAACACCGACATAGAGGAACCCATCTCTCAATTTTCCTCCTGCAGCCGCTGAATGCCTGTGGGAGGGATAGGAGGAGAAGCGGGGGGGGGGGGGGGGGGGAATCGATTCCTTTACATGCAGCCACCCACTTGCGACCGGACCCTGGTGTTCCGCCATCGGGCTCGGAGAAAAGAGCCCTGTCCGGGGGTCAGGGGGGCCCTCCATGGTTTCTTGCATCGGGGCCCTGAAGATTCTAGTTACGCCTCTGCCTCAGGGTGATGTGCAGTGTTAGTTTTCCTCCACACATTGCGTTTTGCTTTTAGGCCAAAAAATTACATTTTACTCTTATCTGGCCATAGCACCTTCCTCCACATGTTTGTTGTGTCCCCCACATGGCTTCTCGCAAACTGCAAACGGGACTTCTTACGGCTTTCTTTCAACAATGTCTTTCTTCTTGTCACTCTTCCACAAAGGCCAGATTTGTGGAGTGCACGACTAATAGTTGTCCTGTGGACAGATTCTCCCACCTGAGCTGTGGATCTCTGCAGCTCCTCCAGAGTTACCATGGACCTCTTGCCTGCTTCTCTGATGAATGTTCTCCTTGCCCGGCCTGTCAGTTTAGGTGGACGGCCATGTCTTGGTAGGTTTGCAGTTGTGCCATACTCTTTCCATTTTCGGATTATGGATTGAACAGAGCTCCGTGAGATGTTCAAAGCTTAGGATATTGTTTTATAACCTAACCCTGGTTTAAACTTCTCTACAACTTTATCCCCGACCTGTCTGGCATGTTCCTTGGCCTTTATGATGCTGTTTGTTCACTAAGGTTCCCTAACAAACCTCTGAGTGCCTCACAGAACAGCTGTATTTATACAAAATCACACACAGGTGGACTAGTGGTTGGTTCCACTAGTTTTTAGTTAGGGGTATCAGTGTAAAGGGGGTTGAATACAAATGCACGCCACACTTTTCAGATATTTATTTGTAAAAAAAATTTGGAAAACCATTTATCATTTTCCTTCCACTTCACAATTATGTGCCACTTTGTGTTGGTCTTTCACATAAAATCCCCCAAAAATACATTTATGTTTTTGGTTGTAACATCATAAAATGCGGAAAATTTCAAGGGGTATGAATACTTTTTCGAGGCTCTGTATATGCTTATCTCCTAAATAAATATATAAATATATATATATATATATATATACAGTGGCTTGCGAAAGTATTCGGCCCCCTTGAACTTTTCAACCTTTTGCCACATTTCAGGCTTCAAACATAAAGATATAAAATGTAAATTTTTTGTGAAGAATCACCAACAAGTGGGACACAATTGTGAAGTGGAACAAAATCTATTGGATATTTTAAACTTTTTTAGCAATTAAAAAACTGAAAAGTGGTGCGTGCAAAATTATTCGGCCCCCTTACTTTCAGTGCAGAAAACTCACTCCAGAAGTTCAGCGAGGATCTCTGAATGATCCAATGTTGTCCTAAATGACTGATGGTGATAAATAGAATCCACCTGTGTGTAATCAAGTCTCTGTATAAATGCACCTGCTCTGTGATAGTCTCAGGGTTCTGTTGAAAGCGCAAAGAGCATCATGAAGACCAAGGAACACACCAGGCAGGTCCGTAATACTGTTGTGGAGAAGTTTAAAGCCGGATTTGGATACAAAAAGATTTCCCAAGCTTTAAACATCCCAAGGAGCACTGTGCAAGCGATCATTTTGAAATGGAAGGAGTATCAGACCACTGCAAATCTACCAAGACCTGGCTGTCCCTCTAAACTTTCAGCTCAGACAAGGAGAAGACTGATCAGAGATGCAGCCAAGAGGCCCATGATCACTCTGGATGAACTGCAGAGAACTACAGCTGAGGTGGGAGAGTCTGTCCATAGGACAACAATCAGTCGTACACTGCACAAATCTGGCCTTTATGGAAGAGTGGCAAGAAGAAAGCCATTTCTCAAAGATATCCATAAAAAGTCTCGTCTAAAGTTTGCCACAAGCCACCTGGGAGACACACCAAACATGTGGAAGAAGGTGCTCTGGTCCGATGAAACCAAAATTGAACTTTTTGGCCACAATGCAAAACGATATGTTTGGCGTAAAAGCAACACAGCTCATCACACTCAACACACCATCCCCACTGTGAAACATGGTGGTGGCAGCATCATGGTTTGGGCCTGCTTTTCTTCAGCAGGGACAGGGAAGATGGTTAAAATTGAGGGGAAGATGGATGCAGCCAAATACAGGACCATTCTGGATGAAAACCTGTTGGAGTCTGCAAAAGACTTGAAACTGGGACGGAGACAATGATCCCAAACATACAGCAAAATCTACAAAGGAATGGTTCACAAATAAACGTATCCAGGTGTTAGAATGGCCAAGTCAAAGTCCAGACCTGAATCCAATCGAGAATCTGTGGAAAGAGCTGAAAACTGCTGTTCACAAACGCTCTCCATCCAACCTCACTGAGCTCGAGCTGTTTTGCAAGGAAGAATGGGCAAGAATTTCAGTCTCTCAATGTGCAAAACTGATAGAGACATACCCCAAGCGACTTGCAGCTGTAATCGCAGCAAAAGGTGGCTCTACAAAGTATTAACGCAAGGGGGCCGAATAATTTTGCACGCCCCACTTTTCATTTTTTTATTAGTTAAAAAAGTTTCAAAAATCCAAAAGATTTCGTTCCACTTCACAATTGTGTCCCACTTGTTGGTGATTCTTCACAAAAAATAAAAATTTTATATCTTTATGTTTGAAGCCTGAAATGTGGCAAAAGGTTGAAAAGTTCAAGGGGGCCGAATACTTTCGCAAGCCACTGTATATATATATATATATATATATATATATATATATATATATATATATATATATATATATATATATATATGTATATGTATATATATATATATATATATATATATATACCTGACAGCCTAGGCAGCTAGGCTAACCATAGACAAGCAAATGGCTCATCAAGAATGAAAAAGACATCTTCAGATTCCCATGAACAGCCTCACTGTAGCTGGAAGACCTCATGGGGAAACCACCAATACGTCCAATTTTCCTCAGTATGCAAACACATCCATGTTTATCTGGCAGCTTAGTTTGGTTAGGCTAACCATAGACGGGCAAATGGCTCATCAGGAGAAAAAAGGATGTCTTCAAACTCCCAAGACCCACTCATTGTAGTTGGCAGACCTTATGGCGAAATGTCCAATATGTTCCTATGATATTCCTATGATCCTCATTATGTAACACATCAACGTATATATCTGACTGTTAAGGCAGTTAGGCTAACTATAGATAGGCGAATGTCTCATCAAGGGCGACAATGATGTCTTTGATCTCTCATGACCCACCTATTTATAGCCTTCGACTTGGCCACTGAGCGGAACTGGACATGTCTAATTGAACACCTCTCTTCATTGTCCCACCGAGAAAAGGGAAGGATTGACCCCATCGTACAGAGATTGATTGCGGTGTGCAATACCAAGCGCTCAAACCGAGTATTAAAAGCTTAGGAAAGTCCAGCACAGATGGTCAAATCAGAAGTGGCCACAGCAGTTAGGCCAACCATAGATCGACAAATGTCTCGCTAAGAGTGACAATGACGTCTTCAAACTCTCATGACCCGCTCACTGTAGTAGACAGACCTCATGGGGAAACCTCCGATACATGTTGTTCTCTTCATTACACAAATGCATCAATGTATATCTGGCATATTATCTGATTAGGCTAACCATAGACGGGCCAATGGCTAATCAGGAGAAACAAAGATGTCTTCAAACTCCCAAGCTCATTGTCGTTGGCAGACTTTTTGACGAAATGTCGCAAATGTGCCACTCTCTCGCAGTTAGGCTTACCATAGATGGGCAAATGACTCATCAAGAGTGACAAAGAGGTTTTCCAACTCCCATGACCTGCCATTGTAGCTTGCGATTCGGCCTGTTGAGTGGAATTGGAACACGAACATGTGCAATCAAACACCTCTTTTCATTGTCCCACTGAGAAAAGGGAAGGATTGGCCTTGTCCTACAGAGATTGATCGCCGTGGGCAATGACAAATTCTCAGAAGTGATTGTTAACTGTTTAGGAAAGTCCAGCATAGACCGTCAAATCAAAGCAGAGTGGTATCCACTACTGTTAAGCCAACCATAAATAGGCTAGTGTGTAAGGGTAGGAGGGTGGTACCTCCTCCACGTTCCCCTCCTCATTGGGCTTAATCCAGGGTGAGTTCTTCTGGGCACCTTGAACAGGGTCACTGCCTTATAGATGGGGTAACTTCACTTAAACAGATGACTGAACTCTAGTTAACTATCACCACCACGGTCACAGATGCATTTAGGAGGGTCCTGCTGAGCCGATGCCCTCCCCACCTGTCCAGCCTATCCCCACCACCTCACTCCCAGTAATGGAATGGGGCCTTAGCCTAGCAGGAGCTCCATGCACGCACTCACTAAACTCTCCCTCTTCCTCACCTGTGTACAGGCTGAGGACCTTTGCGTTGCTGATCTGCTCCCATTGCTATGGGAGACAGACCGCTCATAGGAAGAGTGCCGACAACAACTCCCTCACTGTAAGAGGCTATCCCACCTGTCGCATGTACATGCTTATGGCAGGCTGCTTGTGAAACCTTCGTTACCCTTGGTAACCACTTGCTTGTACTCCATATTGTGGTAACTCTTGTACTGCCGTCTTCATACCCCACTGTATCTAATTGACCCAAGCTGTAGACTATGTGTGCTGGTTACTTGCATTACACCCCTTTAATAACTTTGGGCCAGGCAAAGGTCAACTTCGTCATTCTAGATAATAACAGTAACAGTCTTTTCCTAACGTTCCTAATGGCTTGTGACTGCCCCAGCATACCTGCAATGGATAGAGTCCATCATGGCAGATCTCCAGGACTGGTATCTTCAGGCGATTTGTAGATCTCAGGGGCCCTGTACTCTGTAAAAGGCTCTTTATCCATAGGTGCTCCGGATTTGGTAGTAGTCTGGACGAATGGACTCCGACAATGGCAACATGTCTTACACTGTGCGTACCCCTGGATCGAGCACCCTGTCCCATTTTTATACAGCACAGGAACAGTGGGTCAGACCCAAGAAAGCCAGCCAAGAAAGACCAGAGAAAAATATTAAGTCGAACCCTTCCGGCTGAGGTAGCACTAAACTCAACCTGCTTACATATGTCTCATTAAGAGCGACAAAGATGTCTTCAAACTCCCAGGACCTGCTTCATTTTAGCTTATGACTTGGTCACAATTGGGAAAACCTTGTGTCACTGAGAAAAGGGAAGGGTTGACCTTGTCGCACAGAAACTGATCGTGATGTGTGATGACCATTGGTTGGAAACAGTTGTTAACATGGTGGTGGCCACTGCAGTTATGCCGCGTACACACGAGCGGACTTTACGGCAGACTTTGCCCGGCGGACGGGATTTCGTCGGACAATTCGATCGTGTGTGGGCTCCAGCGGACTTTGATTTCTCAAAAGTTGGACGGACTTAGATTTAAAACACGTTTTAAATCAATCCGTCGAAATCGAGTCCGGTTCGAAAAGTCCGTTCGTCTGTATGCTAGTTCGACGGACAAAAATCCACGCTATGGCAGCTATTGGCTACTGGCTATGAACTTCCTTGTTTTAGTCCGGCCATACGTCATCACGTACGAATTCGACGGACTTTGGTGGATTGTGTGTAGGCAAGTCCGTTCATTCAGAAAGTCCGTCGTAAAGTACGTCGAAAAGTCCGCCGGGCAAAGTCTGCCGTAAAGTCCGCTCGTGTGTACGCGGCATTAGGCTAACCATATCTCTTATGACCCACTCTTTGTAGCTGGTAGGCCTCATGGCAAAATGTCCGATATGTGCCGTCCTTCTAATTATGCAAATCCATCAATGTCTATCTCATGGTGTTTAGGCTGATCATAGATGAGCAATTGACTCATCAAAAGTGACAAAGATGTCTTCAGACTCCCATGGCCTACTTCGTTGTAGCTTGTGACTTGGCTGTTAAGCAGAATAGAGATACCTGCGATTGAACATCTCTTTCCATTGTCCCACCGGGGTAAGGTGAAGGATTGGCCCCCCGGTCATGCCTAGATTAATTGCAGTGCCTGAGACAACCAATTGGAGGCACTTAACACATTAGAAAAGTCCAGCGTAGATGGTCAATGCAACACGGAGTGGTGGCTACCACAGCTGGTCTAACCATAGATGGTAAAATGACTCATCAAGAGCAACAAAAATGTCTTCCAACTTCAATGACCTGCCTTATTGTAGTTTGTGACGTGGCCATAGAGCGGAGGACACGTGTGATGGAACACCTCTTTCCATTGTCCCACAAAGAAAAGGGAAGGGTGGACCTTGACATACAGAAATTGGTTGCAGTGTGCAATGAGGAGCAATTGGAAGCGGTTGTTAGCACAGACCGTAAGATCAACACGAAGCAGTGGCCACTAGAAATGTGCACAGCCAAAAAAATCGTTCATTTTCGTTTTCGTTTCATTAGTTTATTATTTTTGTTTCGTTTTTCGGGTCATTCGTTATAATCGCGATTCGTAAATGCGTTCATTCGTACATTCGTACATTTTTACATTTGTTCATTCATAAATGCGTTCATTCGCACATTCGTACATTCGTACATTTTCACATTTGTACATTTGTAAATTCGTACATTCGTAAATGCGTTCATTCGTACATTTTTACATTTGTTCATTCATAAATGCGTTCATTTGCACATTCGTACATTCGTACATTTTCACATTTGTACATTTGTAAATTCGTACATTCGTAAATGCGTTCATTCGTACATTCGTACATTTTTACATTCGTAAATTCGTAAAATCGTACATTTGTAAATTAGAAAATTCGGAAATTTGTAAATTCGAAGTTTGAAAATCCAAAAACCCAAAAATTCAAAAATCTGAAATAGTCACTAAATATTAAATTTATAGGTATTGTAATTTCCTTTCAAATTTGACTGCCAGTGAACGTAACAAATACGAATTTATCCGAAGTTACGAATTATCCAAAATGAATGCTGCATCTAAACAAATGGAACGGAACAAATGAATAATAAATAATAATAATAAAACGTTGTTATTATTATTATTATTATTATTTATTATTATTAATTCATTACGTTCCATTCCGTTTTTTCGGATCATTCATAACTTCGGATAAATTTGTATGTGTTACGTTCACTAACATCCAAATTTGAAAGGAAATTACAATACCTATAATTTAAAAGTTACTAGTAATTACTAATAGTTAAGTTATTATTAGTTAACTATTATTTCATATTTTCGAATTTACAAATTTACTAATGTATTGCGAATGTACGAATTTACGAATGTCCAATTTTATCGAATTTCCGAATATTCGGAAAAAATTTGTTAAACGGGTTTTCATTAATTCGGATATTCCCGAATTAACGCATTTGTTGAAATTCATTAAAAAACGAATTTGGAAGGAAACGAATTGCACATGCCTAGTAGCCACCCATGCGGAGATGGAGATGAAGATGGTTCCTTTTTACGTTATTAGCTTCCTGGCATATCTCCGTTCTTTCCTCAGAAACGATAAAGGGGATCGAAGGAAAAGGCAGGCTGATACGCTGCAGTTCTGGTCTTTAGTTAAAGTGGTTGTAAACCTCAGACATGAAATAGGAACAAAGCATATCCCTCTATAGTGTACTTGTCTCAGTTAAGAGCACTTACAGTATGTCATTTCTGTCTGCTACTTCATTCTTCTGCTATCTGCATGAGTCACTTATAACAAGTTTTCCTGATACAAAGACAAAAAAGGTGACAGGGGATGGAGCTCCAGCACACAGCCTGTGATTCACAGCCTCAGCTCTGTTTCTGTGTGCTGTGTGAAGGGTGTGGGGGGTCCCGTCCCGTCCCTCCAATCAGCTCGGGTCCCGTCCCTCCAATCAGCTCTCAGAGCTTTCCTCACTGAGCTCTGCAGAGTGTACCTTCAGCTCTCACTTTTGTTCTGACAGCTCACACAAGATTTATAAATTCTGCACTTTGAATGGTTGTAGAGAAAAGTAGACTGCAGATTAGAGCCGCTGATAAGGCAGTACAGCCGGCCCTCCTGTACTGGGCCCAGGCCTCCTATGTTCAAGAGGGGGGCCCGGGCACCTGCTGAGCAGGAGGGCCTTCTGTACTGTCTTATTGCAGACACCGATCCTCTTATGCCTTCCCCTGCAACGCTGCTAGCTTTTCCCTCTGGCTGCACTACATGGGAGTGTTTCTAGCACATGCCCCCCTTCCATCTGCTGTCTGGGCCCCCCCTGTGTGCCCCTTTCCCCCCACAGAGCTTCCCGCTTCCCTCCTCTCCTGCCGGAAGCTGCTGCGGGCACACAGGGGGAGGTTTCAGGATGGAGAGCAGGGGAAGGAGCCAGTAAATATATAATTTATTGGCCCCTTCCTTTCCTGAATGAACACAGCGAGCGGTCGGTACCAATCACTCCTGTGTCCATTCATCACATGAATGAATTTGAATTACTGTTCTTGAGCTTGCGAAAGCCTCTGTACAAGTGAAACCCCTTTGTGTATTAACTGAAACCTGAATGTGTCCTGAAGAAGTTCTATACGAAACGCGTAGACACATCTGGGCTTGTATCATGTATATTTCTATATAGATGATTTTTATTACTTTTTGTCAATGTCTTTGTACTGTATGTATTTATATTTAATAAAATTGATTATATTGTTATTCTGACTATACTTTCTCAGGTTTGTTGTGCCTCTAAAGTCCGCCCAGGTTGTCCTTGTTGACCCCCCTTTTTTTCTTTTTATGCCATACATTTATCACCGACGCATAGAAAACAGTGTTTACTATGCTTCCGTTTGTGACTGAGCAAGAAGCTTCAGAGCGCTTCCAATTCATTCATCTTTGCAACTGAGGCTGCAGAGAAAAGGACTGATAAAATCTGTGTCCTCAGTCACTTCTGGCCGGGGGAGGGGCCCTGCCAAGTAGGCTGTATTGGGCCCAGTGATTTCTAACAGCAGCCCAGCTGCAGATAAACAGGTACAACTTATGTAGGAGGACTTGTTTCATCTCTGTATATCACCTGAGGCCAGTCACTTTACTGGGTATATGTGAGGGTTTACAAACCACTTTAAATTAAACCTTAGGGAGAGAAATAAGCAGTGGTGGCCGCTCATGTAGGGGGCAGGGGCGCCGCCCCCCCTAATCCATGCGCCCGGCCCCTGATCTACATGCAGGGCACCAGACGCATAGATTTCAATGTGGTTTTGTTTTTTTCCGAAGCACATAATTAGAGCCTGAGGATCTAATTGGCTTAGAAAAAGGAGGGCTCACCACAGATATATATAATGTTTGGGGGTTCTAAGAAATTTTCTAGCAAAAAGTCCTGATTTTAACTTGTAAGCAACAAATGTCAGAAGTAGGCTTAGGCATGAAAGAGTTAAGTATGTTTTAAAAAAAAAAAAAAATTCCCATACAGTACTTCTCTTTTAATACATTCTAATGGCCAGAATAAATTAACATGGCATTAACGCCAGACGCCCAAACGTGCATAAATACGCATGAATGTGCGTGCAAAAAGACACATATTAAAATTGAAATAAAATAAATAAATAAAAAAAAATATTCTTTTTTAAAAACACAGCTTTTTTTTCCATAATAAAATTGAAATAAAATAAATAAAATAAATAAATAAAAAAATTATTCTTTTTTTTTAAAACACAGCTTTTTTTTCCATAATAAAACTGAAATAAAAAAAATAAAAAAAATAAATTATTTTTAAAAAATACAACTTTTTTTCATAATAAAATTGAAATAAAATAAATAAAAATAAAAAAAATATTCTTTTTTAAAAATACAACTTTTTTCATAATAAAATTGAAATAAAATAAATTTAAAAAAATAAAAACATTATTCTTTTTTTAAAAACACAGCTTTTTTCCATAATAAAATAGAAATAAAATACATAAATAAAAAAATAAAAACATTCTTCTCTTTTAAAAACACAGCTTTTTTTTCCATAATAAAATTGAAATTTAAAAAAAATAAAATAAAATGATTATTCTTTTTTAAAAATACAGCTTTTTTTCCATAATAAAATAAAAATTAAAAAAAATAAAAAAATAAAAAAATTATTCTTTTTTAAAAACGCAACTTTTTTACCATGTCTTTCTGCTGCTAAACTCCTGTAGGAGAAAAAGCGTCACAGGGAATACAGTGTAATTGCATCGCAAGCATGAAATCAGGGTGAATGAGATGCATTAAGGAAACCTCGCGTTCTTCACCTGCTCCTCGTACGCTGCCATGCAAAATAACGGAAAGCGGCATCAGAACTGCAGCGCGTTGTGCTGCTAAAAACAAAAAAAAATAAATAAAAGCTGCGAAGGGATGGAAATACAATTCTCGCGGACAAAGAAGCAGATAAAAAAAAAAGAGGACCTGAGACGTGCTGGAGTATCCACCCTGATTAAAGAAAAGGAGAGGATAAAAATCAGATGGGCAACCGAAATAAACGACGCCCGTGTCCGCCCCACCCCTAGGACGCCCACCTCTAGAACGCCCACCCCTAGGACACCCACCCCTAGGACGCTCACCCCTAGAACGCCCACCCCTAGGACACCCACCCCTAGAACAGCCACCCCAGGACGCTCACCCCTAGGAAGCCCACCCCTAGGACGCTCACCCCTAGGACACCCACCCCTAGAACGCCCACCCCTAGAACGCCAACCCCAGGACGCTCACCCCTAGGAAGCCCACCCCTAGAACGCCCACCCCTAGGACACCCACTCCTAGAACGCCCTCCCCTAGAACGCCCACCCCAGGACGCTCACTCCTAGGAAGCCCACCCCTAGGACGCTCACCCCTAGGACACCCACCCCTAGAACGCCCACCCCTAGAACGCCCACCCCAGGACGCTCACCCCTAGGAAGCCCACCCCTAGAACGCCCACCCCTAGGACACCCACTCCTAGAACGCCCTCCCCTAGAACGCCCACCCCAGGACGCTCACTCCTAGGAAGCCCACCCCTAGGACGCTCACCCCTAGGACACCCACCCCTAGAACGCCCACCCCTAGGACACCCACTCCTAGAACGCCCTCCCCTAGAACGCCCACCCCTAGGACGCTCACCCCTAGGAAGCCCACCCCTAGGATGCCCACCCCTAGGACGCCCACCCCTGGGACGCCCACCCCTAGGACACCCACCCCTAGGACACCCACCCCTAGGACGCCCGTGCACATCCCCTGACGCTTGCAAGCAATGCCAGCCACTCGTCATGCGTAATCCCCCAGCGTAGGGGTTAACATCGGAGGCGCGTGTCGGAAGAGGTCATTATTGCTTACGGAGATTTTCCAGCATTTTTAGAAAATCCCGGATCGTTCGGTTTTCTGCAGGGAATAATAAAGGATCCGTTTACTTGCAGAGACGTAGGGAAAAGCCATGGCAGGTGCGGGGGATCTCAGCGCTGATAGGCACATTGTCTCACCGCCAGCTGTTCCTCTTTTTTTGGGGGGGATCTGCTGGTCTTTTGCTGCGGGGGGGGGGGGGGGTGGATTCAGGCTACCCTTGCTGGATTGCTTGTAAAAATGGGAGCTGCCATGTCTGATCTCTAATTCTAGTCATTTACTAAAGTAGAAGTTTTTTTTTCTCATTTTGAATAAGGAAGGGTTATAACCCCCTCTCAGATTTTTTTTTTTTTTTGGCGTCTGTGTTCCCATTGGGGGGATTTCCCTTCACTTCCTGTCCCATAGCCAAAAACAGGAAGTAAGAAGAAATCCCTTCAATGTGAGGGAATCCTGAACTAGCTTATATTAAAGCGGTAATAAACCCAAACCAAAAATGTAATATATTGCAGCTTATCAATCATTAGATGGGGTGGCTGCATTTGTTTTCTTTTCTTTGGATTCCCCCCCCCCTCTGTTTTCACCTAATGATCCAGCCAACAAGGCACCTCCTGTATTAGAGCGCCCCCCCCCAGCCCTGTGCTTCTTCCTCCAGAGTGGGGGGGGGGGGGGGGCGCTCTAACACAGGAGGTGTCTTACTATGGTGGGGGGCATCTCTGGACAGCATCATTGTCAGCTTTGGGGGGGGGGGGGGAGTGTTAGATGTACTAGCGGATTGAGATACACCCTTCTGCATTTTTTGTGTTGCCCTCAAGCAGTGCCGGGACAAGGTCATGGAAAGCCTTTGGCGAATATGCCCCCCCCCCAAGATTTATGAGCATGGTGTATCCCCCCCCCAAAAAAATCGAGCCATAATCTGCATGCTCGCCCCCCAAGTTAAACCCCCCCAGTACAAATCCAACGCCCGGCTGAAATCACCCCTACCGGCACAAATATCCCCCCCCCCATTCCCCCAGCTCAAATCCTCTCTCTCCCCATATGCCCCTAGCACAAATCCCCTCCCCCCATTAAAAAAAAATTCCCCCTCCCAACACAAATCCCCCCCCCCTTCCAGGACAAATTCCTTTTCCCCAATCCCCCAACGTAGCACAAATCCCCCTCCCCCACACAAATTTCCCCTTCTAGCACAACCCCCCCGCCAAAAAAAAAATTTGCTGTCTACTATTTTACTTTTATAGCACAAACCCCCTCCCCCCCATAAAAACAATTCCCCCTCCTAGC
>JBBDGP010005851.1:0-32956 GCA_037952835.1 Lithobates septentrionalis | reverse complement strand
GAAGTTCGTTAATTAATCATGAGTGGCTATAAGAGTGCCTAGCAATCAAAGTGAACTTTTTGCTTCAAAAGTCAGAATAGCAAGAGGCCAAGACAAGATCAACACATAAAACTTAGGTAAGACAGTCCAGAAAAACAAATAAGGTCATGGTTGTTCGCACAGGGCAACAGATAGAGAAGGCCACATACCAGAGAGACACACACACACAGACAGCAAGCAGATCCCAATTGCAGTTAACGGTGGAAGATGTGGATGAGCTGACACATACCAGAGAGACACACACACACAGACAGCAAGCAGATCCCAATTGCAGTTAACGGTGGAAGATGTGGATGAGCTGACACATACCTGTAAGGAGACAGAAGTAATGATCAGGTGAGGCAGAACCCAGTGCAGAGAATGAAGTGCATATCACTTGTAGAAAGAATCACTTAGAGATAGAAGCCATTGCAATGTGCTACCCCAGCAATGTGCTAGCCCCTTAAGGATGCTCAAATATATACTGTTATAAGGGTGGGGTTGAAGTTCGTTAATTAATCATGAGTGGCTATAAGAGTGCCTAGCAATCAAAGTGAACTTTTTGCTTCAAAAGTCAGAATAGCAAGAGGCCAAGACAAGATCAACACATAAAACTTAGGTAAGACAGTCCAGAAAAACAAATAAGGTCATGGTTGTTCGCACAGGGCAACAGATAGAGAAGGCCACATACCAGAGAGACACACACACACAGACAGCAAGCAGATCCCAATTGCAGTTAACGGTGGAAGATGTGGATGAGCTGACACATACCTGTAAGGAGACAGAAGTAATGATCAGGTGAGGCAGAACCCAGTGCAGAGAATGAAGTGCATATCACTTGTAGAAAGAATCACTTAGAGATAGAAGCCATTGCAATGTGCTACCCCAGCAATGTGCTAGCCCCTTAAGGATGCTCAAATATATACTGTTATAAGGGTGGGGTTGAAGTTCGTTAATTAATCATGAGTGGCTATAAGAGTGCCTAGCAATCAAAGTGAACTTTTTGCTTCAAAAGTCAGAATAGCAAGAGGCCAAGACAAGATCAACACATAAAACTTAGGTAAGACAGTCCAGAAAAACAAATAAGGTCATGGTTGTTCGCACAGGGCAACAGATAGAGAAGGCCACATACCAGAGAGACACACACACACAGACAGCAAGCAGATCCCAATTGCAGTTAACGGTGGAAGATGTGGATGAGCTGACACATACCTGTAAGGAGACAGAAGTAATGATCAGGTGAGGCAGAACCCAGTGCAGAGAATGAAGTGCATATCACTTGTAGAAAGAATCACTTAGAGATAGAAGCCATTGCAATGTGCTACCCCAGCAATGTGCTAGCCCCTTAAGGATGCTCAAATATATACTGTTATAAGGGTGGGGTTGAAGTTCGTTAATTAATCATGAGTGGCTATAAGAGTGCCTAGCAATCAAAGTGAACTTTTTGCTTCAAAAGTCAGAATAGCAAGAGGCCAAGACAAGATCAACACATAAAACTTAGGTAAGACAGTCCAGAAAAACAAATAAGGTCATGGTTGTTCGCACAGGGCAACAGATAGAGAAGGCCACATACCAGAGAGACACACACACACAGACAGCAAGCAGATCCCAATTGCAGTTAACGGTGGAAGATGTGGATGAGCTGACACATACCTGTAAGGAGACAGAAGTAATGATCAGGTGAGGCAGAACCCAGTGCAGAGAATGAAGTGCATATCACTTGTAGAAAGAATCACTTAGAGATAGAAGCCATTGCAATGTGCTACCCCAGCAATGTGCTAGCCCCTTAAGGATGCTCAAATATATACTGTTATAAGGGTGGGGTTGAAGTTCGTTAATTAATCATGAGTGGCTATAAGAGTGCCTAGCAATCAAAGTGAACTTTTTGCTTCAAAAGTCAGAATAGCAAGAGGCCAAGACAAGATCAACACATAAAACTTAGGTAAGACAGTCCAGAAAAACAAATAAGGTCATGGTTGTTCGCACAGGGCAACAGATAGAGAAGGCCACATACCAGAGAGACACACACACACAGACAGCAAGCAGATCCCAATTGCAGTTAACGGTGGAAGATGTGGATGAGCTGACACATACCAGAGAGACACACACACACAGACAGCAAGCAGATCCCAATTGCAGTTAACGGTGGAAGATGTGGATGAGCTGACACATACCAGAGAGACACACACACACAGACAGCAAGCAGATCCCAATTGCAGTTAACGGTGGAAGATGTGGATGAGCTGACACATACCTGTAAGGAGACAGAAGTAATGATCAGGTGAGGCAGAACCCAGTGCAGAGAATGAAGTGCATATCACTTGTAGAAAGAATCACTTAGAGATAGAAGCCATTGCAATGTGCTACCCCAGCAATGTGCTAGCCCCTTAAGGATGCTCAAATATATACTGTTATAAGGGTGGGGTTGAAGTTCGTTAATTAATCATGAGTGGCTATAAGAGTGCCTAGCAATCAAAGTGAACTTTTTGCTTCAAAAGTCAGAATAGCAAGAGGCCAAGACAAGATCAACACATAAAACTTAGGTAAGACAGTCCAGAAAAACAAATAAGGTCATGGTTGTTCGCACAGGGCAACAGATAGAGAAGGCCACATACCAGAGAGACACACACACACAGACAGCAAGCAGATCCCAATTGCAGTTAACGGTGGAAGATGTGGATGAGCTGACACATACCAGAGAGACACACACACACAGACAGCAAGCAGATCCCAATTGCAGTTAACGGTGGAAGATGTGGATGAGCTGACACATACCAGAGAGACACACACACACAGACAGCAAGCAGATCCCAATTGCAGTTAACGGTGGAAGATGTGGATGAGCTGACACATACCTGTAAGGAGACAGAAGTAATGATCAGGTGAGGCAGAACCCAGTGCAGAGAATGAAGTGCATATCACTTGTAGAAAGAATCACTTAGAGATAGAAGCCATTGCAATGTGCTACCCCAGCAATGTGCTAGCCCCTTAAGGATGCTCAAATATATACTGTTATAAGGGTGGGGTTGAAGTTCGTTAATTAATCATGAGTGGCTATAAGAGTGCCTAGCAATCAAAGTGAACTTTTTGCTTCAAAAGTCAGAATAGCAAGAGGCCAAGACAAGATCAACACATAAAACTTAGGTAAGACAGTCCAGAAAAACAAATAAGGTCATGGTTGTTCGCACAGGGCAACAGATAGAGAAGGCCACATACCAGAGAGACACACACACACAGACAGCAAGCAGATCCCAATTGCAGTTAACGGTGGAAGATGTGGATGAGCTGACACATACCTGTAAGGAGACAGAAGTAATGATCAGGTGAGGCAGAACCCAGTGCAGAGAATGAAGTGCATATCACTTGTAGAAAGAATCACTTAGAGATAGAAGCCATTGCAATGTGCTACCCCAGCAATGTGCTAGCCCCTTAAGGATGCTCAAATATATACTGTTATAAGGGTGGGGTTGAAGTTCGTTAATTAATCATGAGTGGCTATAAGAGTGCCTAGCAATCAAAGTGAACTTTTTGCTTCAAAAGTCAGAATAGCAAGAGGCCAAGACAAGATCAACACATAAAACTTAGGTAAGACAGTCCAGAAAAACAAATAAGGTCATGGTTGTTCGCACAGGGCAACAGATAGAGAAGGCCACATACCAGAGAGACACACACACACAGACAGCAAGCAGATCCCAATTGCAGTTAACGGTGGAAGATGTGGATGAGCTGACACATACCTGTAAGGAGACAGAAGTAATGATCAGGTGAGGCAGAACCCAGTGCAGAGAATGAAGTGCATATCACTTGTAGAAAGAATCACTTAGAGATAGAAGCCATTGCAATGTGCTACCCCAGCAATGTGCTAGCCCCTTAAGGATGCTCAAATATATACTGTTATAAGGGTGGGGTTGAAGTTCGTTAATTAATCATGAGTGGCTATAAGAGTGCCTAGCAATCAAAGTGAACTTTTTGCTTCAAAAGTCAGAATAGCAAGAGGCCAAGACAAGATCAACACATAAAACTTAGGTAAGACAGTCCAGAAAAACAAATAAGGTCATGGTTGTTCGCACAGGGCAACAGATAGAGAAGGCCACATACCAGAGAGACACACACACACAGACAGCAAGCAGATCCCAATTGCAGTTAACGGTGGAAGATGTGGATGAGCTGACACATACCTGTAAGGAGACAGAAGTAATGATCAGGTGAGGCAGAACCCAGTGCAGAGAATGAAGTGCATATCACTTGTAGAAAGAATCACTTAGAGATAGAAGCCATTGCAATGTGCTACCCCAGCAATGTGCTAGCCCCTTAAGGATGCTCAAATATATACTGTTATAAGGGTGGGGTTGAAGTTCGTTAATTAATCATGAGTGGCTATAAGAGTGCCTAGCAATCAAAGTGAACTTTTTGCTTCAAAAGTCAGAATAGCAAGAGGCCAAGACAAGATCAACACATAAAACTTAGGTAAGACAGTCCAGAAAAACAAATAAGGTCATGGTTGTTCGCACAGGGCAACAGATAGAGAAGGCCACATACCAGAGAGACACACACACACAGACAGCAAGCAGATCCCAATTGCAGTTAACGGTGGAAGATGTGGATGAGCTGACACATACCTGTAAGGAGACAGAAGTAATGATCAGGTGAGGCAGAACCCAGTGCAGAGAATGAAGTGCATATCACTTGTAGAAAGAATCACTTAGAGATAGAAGCCATTGCAATGTGCTACCCCAGCAATGTGCTAGCCCCTTAAGGATGCTCAAATATATACTGTTATAAGGGTGGGGTTGAAGTTCGTTAATTAATCATGAGTGGCTATAAGAGTGCCTAGCAATCAAAGTGAACTTTTTGCTTCAAAAGTCAGAATAGCAAGAGGCCAAGACAAGATCAACACATAAAACTTAGGTAAGACAGTCCAGAAAAACAAATAAGGTCATGGTTGTTCGCACAGGGCAACAGATAGAGAAGGCCACATACCAGAGAGACACACACACACAGACAGCAAGCAGATCCCAATTGCAGTTAACGGTGGAAGATGTGGATGAGCTGACACATACCAGAGAGACACACACACACAGACAGCAAGCAGATCCCAATTGCAGTTAACGGTGGAAGATGTGGATGAGCTGACACATACCAGAGAGACACACACACACAGACAGCAAGCAGATCCCAATTGCAGTTAACGGTGGAAGATGTGGATGAGCTGACACATACCTGTAAGGAGACAGAAGTAATGATCAGGTGAGGCAGAACCCAGTGCAGAGAATGAAGTGCATATCACTTGTAGAAAGAATCACTTAGAGATAGAAGCCATTGCAATGTGCTACCCCAGCAATGTGCTAGCCCCTTAAGGATGCTCAAATATATACTGTTATAAGGGTGGGGTTGAAGTTCGTTAATTAATCATGAGTGGCTATAAGAGTGCCTAGCAATCAAAGTGAACTTTTTGCTTCAAAAGTCAGAATAGCAAGAGGCCAAGACAAGATCAACACATAAAACTTAGGTAAGACAGTCCAGAAAAACAAATAAGGTCATGGTTGTTCGCACAGGGCAACAGATAGAGAAGGCCACATACCAGAGAGACACACACACACAGACAGCAAGCAGATCCCAATTGCAGTTAACGGTGGAAGATGTGGATGAGCTGACACATACCAGAGAGACACACACACACAGACAGCAAGCAGATCCCAATTGCAGTTAACGGTGGAAGATGTGGATGAGCTGACACATACCAGAGAGACACACACACACAGACAGCAAGCAGATCCCAATTGCAGTTAACGGTGGAAGATGTGGATGAGCTGACACATACCTGTAAGGAGACAGAAGTAATGATCAGGTGAGGCAGAACCCAGTGCAGAGAATGAAGTGCATATCACTTGTAGAAAGAATCACTTAGAGATAGAAGCCATTGCAATGTGCTACCCCAGCAATGTGCTAGCCCCTTAAGGATGCTCAAATATATACTGTTATAAGGGTGGGGTTGAAGTTCGTTAATTAATCATGAGTGGCTATAAGAGTGCCTAGCAATCAAAGTGAACTTTTTGCTTCAAAAGTCAGAATAGCAAGAGGCCAAGACAAGATCAACACATAAAACTTAGGTAAGACAGTCCAGAAAAACAAATAAGGTCATGGTTGTTCGCACAGGGCAACAGATAGAGAAGGCCACATACCAGAGAGACACACACACACAGACAGCAAGCAGATCCCAATTGCAGTTAACGGTGGAAGATGTGGATGAGCTGACACATACCAGAGAGACACACACACACAGACAGCAAGCAGATCCCAATTGCAGTTAACGGTGGAAGATGTGGATGAGCTGACACATACCAGAGAGACACACACACACAGACAGCAAGCAGATCCCAATTGCAGTTAACGGTGGAAGATGTGGATGAGCTGACACATACCTGTAAGGAGACAGAAGTAATGATCAGGTGAGGCAGAACCCAGTGCAGAGAATGAAGTGCATATCACTTGTAGAAAGAATCACTTAGAGATAGAAGCCATTGCAATGTGCTACCCCAGCAATGTGCTAGCCCCTTAAGGATGCTCAAATATATACTGTTATAAGGGTGGGGTTGAAGTTCGTTAATTAATCATGAGTGGCTATAAGAGTGCCTAGCAATCAAAGTGAACTTTTTGCTTCAAAAGTCAGAATAGCAAGAGGCCAAGACAAGATCAACACATAAAACTTAGGTAAGACAGTCCAGAAAAACAAATAAGGTCATGGTTGTTCGCACAGGGCAACAGATAGAGAAGGCCACATACCAGAGAGACACACACACACAGACAGCAAGCAGATCCCAATTGCAGTTAACGGTGGAAGATGTGGATGAGCTGACACATACCTGTAAGGAGACAGAAGTAATGATCAGGTGAGGCAGAACCCAGTGCAGAGAATGAAGTGCATATCACTTGTAGAAAGAATCACTTAGAGATAGAAGCCATTGCAATGTGCTACCCCAGCAATGTGCTAGCCCCTTAAGGATGCTCAAATATATACTGTTATAAGGGTGGGGTTGAAGTTCGTTAATTAATCATGAGTGGCTATAAGAGTGCCTAGCAATCAAAGTGAACTTTTTGCTTCAAAAGTCAGAATAGCAAGAGGCCAAGACAAGATCAACACATAAAACTTAGGTAAGACAGTCCAGAAAAACAAATAAGGTCATGGTTGTTCGCACAGGGCAACAGATAGAGAAGGCCACATACCAGAGAGACACACACACACAGACAGCAAGCAGATCCCAATTGCAGTTAACGGTGGAAGATGTGGATGAGCTGACACATACCAGAGAGACACACACACACAGACAGCAAGCAGATCCCAATTGCAGTTAACGGTGGAAGATGTGGATGAGCTGACACATACCAGAGAGACACACACACACAGACAGCAAGCAGATCCCAATTGCAGTTAACGGTGGAAGATGTGGATGAGCTGACACATACCTGTAAGGAGACAGAAGTAATGATCAGGTGAGGCAGAACCCAGTGCAGAGAATGAAGTGCATATCACTTGTAGAAAGAATCACTTAGAGATAGAAGCCATTGCAATGTGCTACCCCAGCAATGTGCTAGCCCCTTAAGGATGCTCAAATATATACTGTTATAAGGGTGGGGTTGAAGTTCGTTAATTAATCATGAGTGGCTATAAGAGTGCCTAGCAATCAAAGTGAACTTTTTGCTTCAAAAGTCAGAATAGCAAGAGGCCAAGACAAGATCAACACATAAAACTTAGGTAAGACAGTCCAGAAAAACAAATAAGGTCATGGTTGTTCGCACAGGGCAACAGATAGAGAAGGCCACATACCAGAGAGACACACACACACAGACAGCAAGCAGATCCCAATTGCAGTTAACGGTGGAAGATGTGGATGAGCTGACACATACCTGTAAGGAGACAGAAGTAATGATCAGGTGAGGCAGAACCCAGTGCAGAGAATGAAGTGCATATCACTTGTAGAAAGAATCACTTAGAGATAGAAGCCATTGCAATGTGCTACCCCAGCAATGTGCTAGCCCCTTAAGGATGCTCAAATATATACTGTTATAAGGGTGGGGTTGAAGTTCGTTAATTAATCATGAGTGGCTATAAGAGTGCCTAGCAATCAAAGTGAACTTTTTGCTTCAAAAGTCAGAATAGCAAGAGGCCAAGACAAGATCAACACATAAAACTTAGGTAAGACAGTCCAGAAAAACAAATAAGGTCATGGTTGTTCGCACAGGGCAACAGATAGAGAAGGCCACATACCAGAGAGACACACACACACAGACAGCAAGCAGATCCCAATTGCAGTTAACGGTGGAAGATGTGGATGAGCTGACACATACCAGAGAGACACACACACACACAGACAGCAAGCAGATCCCAATTGCAGTTAACGGTGGAAGATGTGGATGAGCTGACACATACCAGAGAGACACACACACACAGACAGCAAGCAGATCCCAATTGCAGTTAACGGTGGAAGATGTGGATGAGCTGACACATACCTGTAAGGAGACAGAAGTAATGATCAGGTGAGGCAGAACCCAGTGCAGAGAATGAAGTGCATATCACTTGTAGAAAGAATCACTTAGAGATAGAAGCCATTGCAATGTGCTACCCCAGCAATGTGCTAGCCCCTTAAGGATGCTCAAATATATACTGTTATAAGGGTGGGGTTGAAGTTCGTTAATTAATCATGAGTGGCTATAAGAGTGCCTAGCAATCAAAGTGAACTTTTTGCTTCAAAAGTCAGAATAGCAAGAGGCCAAGACAAGATCAACACATAAAACTTAGGTAAGACAGTCCAGAAAAACAAATAAGGTCATGGTTGTTCGCACAGGGCAACAGATAGAGAAGGCCACATACCAGAGAGACACACACACACAGACAGCAAGCAGATCCCAATTGCAGTTAACGGTGGAAGATGTGGATGAGCTGACACATACCAGAGAGACACACACACACAGACAGCAAGCAGATCCCAATTGCAGTTAACGGTGGAAGATGTGGATGAGCTGACACATACCAGAGAGACACACACACACAGACAGCAAGCAGATCCCAATTGCAGTTAACGGTGGAAGATGTGGATGAGCTGACACATACCTGTAAGGAGACAGAAGTAATGATCAGGTGAGGCAGAACCCAGTGCAGAGAATGAAGTGCATATCACTTGTAGAAAGAATCACTTAGAGATAGAAGCCATTGCAATGTGCTACCCCAGCAATGTGCTAGCCCCTTAAGGATGCTCAAATATATACTGTTATAAGGGTGGGGTTGAAGTTCGTTAATTAATCATGAGTGGCTATAAGAGTGCCTAGCAATCAAAGTGAACTTTTTGCTTCAAAAGTCAGAATAGCAAGAGGCCAAGACAAGATCAACACATAAAACTTAGGTAAGACAGTCCAGAAAAACAAATAAGGTCATGGTTGTTCGCACAGGGCAACAGATAGAGAAGGCCACATACCAGAGAGACACACACACACAGACAGCAAGCAGATCCCAATTGCAGTTAACGGTGGAAGATGTGGATGAGCTGACACATACCAGAGAGACACACACACACAGACAGCAAGCAGATCCCAATTGCAGTTAACGGTGGAAGATGTGGATGAGCTGACACATACCAGAGAGACACACACACACAGACAGCAAGCAGATCCCAATTGCAGTTAACGGTGGAAGATGTGGATGAGCTGACACATACCTGTAAGGAGACAGAAGTAATGATCAGGTGAGGCAGAACCCAGTGCAGAGAATGAAGTGCATATCACTTGTAGAAAGAATCACTTAGAGATAGAAGCCATTGCAATGTGCTACCCCAGCAATGTGCTAGCCCCTTAAGGATGCTCAAATATATACTGTTATAAGGGTGGGGTTGAAGTTCGTTAATTAATCATGAGTGGCTATAAGAGTGCCTAGCAATCAAAGTGAACTTTTTGCTTCAAAAGTCAGAATAGCAAGAGGCCAAGACAAGATCAACACATAAAACTTAGGTAAGACAGTCCAGAAAAACAAATAAGGTCATGGTTGTTCGCACAGGGCAACAGATAGAGAAGGCCACATACCAGAGAGACACACACACACAGACAGCAAGCAGATCCCAATTGCAGTTAACGGTGGAAGATGTGGATGAGCTGACACATACCTGTAAGGAGACAGAAGTAATGATCAGGTGAGGCAGAACCCAGTGCAGAGAATGAAGTGCATATCACTTGTAGAAAGAATCACTTAGAGATAGAAGCCATTGCAATGTGCTACCCCAGCAATGTGCTAGCCCCTTAAGGATGCTCAAATATATACTGTTATAAGGGTGGGGTTGAAGTTCGTTAATTAATCATGAGTGGCTATAAGAGTGCCTAGCAATCAAAGTGAACTTTTTGCTTCAAAAGTCAGAATAGCAAGAGGCCAAGACAAGATCAACACATAAAACTTAGGTAAGACAGTCCAGAAAAACAAATAAGGTCATGGTTGTTCGCACAGGGCAACAGATAGAGAAGGCCACATACCAGAGAGACACACACACACAGACAGCAAGCAGATCCCAATTGCAGTTAACGGTGGAAGATGTGGATGAGCTGACACATACCTGTAAGGAGACAGAAGTAATGATCAGGTGAGGCAGAACCCAGTGCAGAGAATGAAGTGCATATCACTTGTAGAAAGAATCACTTAGAGATAGAAGCCATTGCAATGTGCTACCCCAGCAATGTGCTAGCCCCTTAAGGATGCTCAAATATATACTGTTATAAGGGTGGGGTTGAAGTTCGTTAATTAATCATGAGTGGCTATAAGAGTGCCTAGCAATCAAAGTGAACTTTTTGCTTCAAAAGTCAGAATAGCAAGAGGCCAAGACAAGATCAACACATAAAACTTAGGTAAGACAGTCCAGAAAACAAATAAGGTCATGGTTGTTCGCACAGGGCAACAGATAGAGAAGGCCACATACCAGAGAGACACACACACACAGACAGCAAGCAGATCCCAATTGCAGTTAACGGTGGAAGATGTGGATGAGCTGACACATACCAGAGAGACACACACACACACAGACAGCAAGCAGATCCCAATTGCAGTTAACGGTGGAAGATGTGGATGAGCTGACACATACCAGAGAGACACACACACACAGACAGCAAGCAGATCCCAATTGCAGTTAACGGTGGAAGATGTGGATGAGCTGACACATACCTGTAAGGAGACAGAAGTAATGATCAGGTGAGGCAGAACCCAGTGCAGAGAATGAAGTGCATATCACTTGTAGAAAGAATCACTTAGAGATAGAAGCCATTGCAATGTGCTACCCCAGCAATGTGCTAGCCCCTTAAGGATGCTCAAATATATACTGTTATAAGGGTGGGGTTGAAGTTCGTTAATTAATCATGAGTGGCTATAAGAGTGCCTAGCAATCAAAGTGAACTTTTTGCTTCAAAAGTCAGAATAGCAAGAGGCCAAGACAAGATCAACACATAAAACTTAGGTAAGACAGTCCAGAAAAACAAATAAGGTCATGGTTGTTCGCACAGGGCAACAGATAGAGAAGGCCACATACCAGAGAGACACACACACACAGACAGCAAGCAGATCCCAATTGCAGTTAACGGTGGAAGATGTGGATGAGCTGACACATACCAGAGAGACACACACACACAGACAGCAAGCAGATCCCAATTGCAGTTAACGGTGGAAGATGTGGATGAGCTGACACATACCAGAGAGACACACACACACAGACAGCAAGCAGATCCCAATTGCAGTTAACGGTGGAAGATGTGGATGAGCTGACACATACCTGTAAGGAGACAGAAGTAATGATCAGGTGAGGCAGAACCCAGTGCAGAGAATGAAGTGCATATCACTTGTAGAAAGAATCACTTAGAGATAGAAGCCATTGCAATGTGCTACCCCAGCAATGTGCTAGCCCCTTAAGGATGCTCAAATATATACTGTTATAAGGGTGGGGTTGAAGTTCGTTAATTAATCATGAGTGGCTATAAGAGTGCCTAGCAATCAAAGTGAACTTTTTGCTTCAAAAGTCAGAATAGCAAGAGGCCAAGACAAGATCAACACATAAAACTTAGGTAAGACAGTCCAGAAAAACAAATAAGGTCATGGTTGTTCGCACAGGGCAACAGATAGAGAAGGCCACATACCAGAGAGACACACACACACAGACAGCAAGCAGATCCCAATTGCAGTTAACGGTGGAAGATGTGGATGAGCTGACACATACCTGTAAGGAGACAGAAGTAATGATCAGGTGAGGCAGAACCCAGTGCAGAGAATGAAGTGCATATCACTTGTAGAAAGAATCACTTAGAGATAGAAGCCATTGCAATGTGCTACCCCAGCAATGTGCTAGCCCCTTAAGGATGCTCAAATATATACTGTTATAAGGGTGGGGTTGAAGTTCGTTAATTAATCATGAGTGGCTATAAGAGTGCCTAGCAATCAAAGTGAACTTTTTGCTTCAAAAGTCAGAATAGCAAGAGGCCAAGACAAGATCAACACATAAAACTTAGGTAAGACAGTCCAGAAAAACAAATAAGGTCATGGTTGTTCGCACAGGGCAACAGATAGAGAAGGCCACATACCAGAGAGACACACACACACAGACAGCAAGCAGATCCCAATTGCAGTTAACGGTGGAAGATGTGGATGAGCTGACACATACCAGAGAGACACACACACACAGACAGCAAGCAGATCCCAATTGCAGTTAACGGTGGAAGATGTGGATGAGCTGACACATACCTGTAAGGAGACAGAAGTAATGATCAGGTGAGGCAGAACCCAGTGCAGAGAATGAAGTGCATATCACTTGTAGAAAGAAATCACTTAGAGATAGAAGCCATTGCAATGTGCTACCCCAGCAATGTGCTAGCCCCTTAAGGATGCTCAAATATATACTGTTATAAGGGTGGGGTTGAAGTTCGTTAATTAATCATGAGTGGCTATAAGAGTGCCTAGCAATCAAAGTGAACTTTTTGCTTCAAAAGTCAGAATAGCAAGAGGCCAAGACAAGATCAACACATAAAACTTAGGTAAGACAGTCCAGAAAAACAAATAAGGTCATGGTTGTTCGCACAGGGCAACAGATAGAGAAGGCCACATACCAGAGAGACACACACACACAGACAGCAAGCAGATCCCAATTGCAGTTAACGGTGGAAGATGTGGATGAGCTGACACATACCAGAGAGACACACACACACAGACAGCAAGCAGATCCCAATTGCAGTTAACGGTGGAAGATGTGGATGAGCTGACACATACCAGAGAGACACACACACACAGACAGCAAGCAGATCCCAATTGCAGTTAACGGTGGAAGATGTGGATGAGCTGACACATACCTGAAGGAGACAGAAGTAATGATCAGGTGAGGCAGAACCCAGTGCAGAGAATGAAGTGCATATCACTTGTAGAAAGAATCACTTAGAGATAGAAGCCATTGCAATGTGCTACCCCAGCAATGTGCTAGCCCCTTAAGGATGCTCAAATATATACTGTTATAAGGGTGGGGTTGAAGTTCGTTAATTAATCATGAGTGGCTATAAGAGTGCCTAGCAATCAAAGTGAACTTTTTGCTTCAAAAGTCAGAATAGCAAGAGGCCAAGACAAGATCAACACATAAAACTTAGGTAAGACAGTCCAGAAAAACAAATAAGGTCATGGTTGTTCGCACAGGGCAACAGATAGAGAAGGCCACATACCAGAGAGACACACACACACAGACAGCAAGCAGATCCCAATTGCAGTTAACGGTGGAAGATGTGGATGAGCTGACACATACCAGAGAGACACACACACACAGACAGCAAGCAGATCCCAATTGCAGTTAACGGTGGAAGATGTGGATGAGCTGACACATACCAGAGAGACACACACACACAGACAGCAAGCAGATCCCAATTGCAGTTAACGGTGGAAGATGTGGATGAGCTGACACATACCTGTAAGGAGACAGAAGTAATGATCAGGTGAGGCAGAACCCAGTGCAGAGAATGAAGTGCATATCACTTGTAGAAAGAATCACTTAGAGATAGAAGCCATTGCAATGTGCTACCCCAGCAATGTGCTAGCCCCTTAAGGATGCTCAAATATATACTGTTATAAGGGTGGGGTTGAAGTTCGTTAATTAATCATGAGTGGCTATAAGAGTGCCTAGCAATCAAAGTGAACTTTTTGCTTCAAAAGTCAGAATAGCAAGAGGCCAAGACAAGATCAACACATAAAACTTAGGTAAGACAGTCCAGAAAAACAAATAAGGTCATGGTTGTTCGCACAGGGCAACAGATAGAGAAGGCCACATACCAGAGAGACACACACACACAGACAGCAAGCAGATCCCAATTGCAGTTAACGGTGGAAGATGTGGATGAGCTGACACATACCTGTAAGGAGACAGAAGTAATGATCAGGTGAGGCAGAACCCAGTGCAGAGAATGAAGTGCATATCACTTGTAGAAAGAATCACTTAGAGATAGAAGCCATTGCAATGTGCTACCCCAGCAATGTGCTAGCCCCTTAAGGATGCTCAAATATATACTGTTATAAGGGTGGGGTTGAAGTTCGTTAATTAATCATGAGTGGCTATAAGAGTGCCTAGCAATCAAAGTGAACTTTTTGCTTCAAAAGTCAGAATAGCAAGAGGCCAAGACAAGATCAACACATAAAACTTAGGTAAGACAGTCCAGAAAAACAAATAAGGTCATGGTTGTTCGCACAGGGCAACAGATAGAGAAGGCCACATACCAGAGAGACACACACACACAGACAGCAAGCAGATCCCAATTGCAGTTAACGGTGGAAGATGTGGATGAGCTGACACATACCTGTAAGGAGACAGAAGTAATGATCAGGTGAGGCAGAACCCAGTGCAGAGAATGAAGTGCATATCACTTGTAGAAAGAATCACTTAGAGATAGAAGCCATTGCAATGTGCTACCCCAGCAATGTGCTAGCCCCTTAAGGATGCTCAAATATATACTGTTATAAGGGTGGGGTTGAAGTTCGTTAATTAATCATGAGTGGCTATAAGAGTGCCTAGCAATCAAAGTGAACTTTTTGCTTCAAAAGTCAGAATAGCAAGAGGCCAAGACAAGATCAACACATAAAACTTAGGTAAGACAGTCCAGAAAAACAAATAAGGTCATGGTTGTTCGCACAGGGCAACAGATAGAGAAGGCCACATACCAGAGAGACACACACACACAGACAGCAAGCAGATCCCAATTGCAGTTAACGGTGGAAGATGTGGATGAGCTGACACATACCTGTAAGGAGACAGAAGTAATGATCAGGTGAGGCAGAACCCAGTGCAGAGAATGAAGTGCATATCACTTGTAGAAAGAATCACTTAGAGATAGAAGCCATTGCAATGTGCTACCCCAGCAATGTGCTAGCCCCTTAAGGATGCTCAAATATATACTGTTATAAGGGTGGGGTTGAAGTTCGTTAATTAATCATGAGTGGCTATAAGAGTGCCTAGCAATCAAAGTGAACTTTTTGCTTCAAAAGTCAGAATAGCAAGAGGCCAAGACAAGATCAACACATAAAACTTAGGTAAGACAGTCCAGAAAAACAAATAAGGTCATGGTTGTTCGCACAGGGCAACAGATAGAGAAGGCCACATACCAGAGAGACACACACACACAGACAGCAAGCAGATCCCAATTGCAGTTAACGGTGGAAGATGTGGATGAGCTGACACATACCTGTAAGGAGACAGAAGTAATGATCAGGTGAGGCAGAACCCAGTGCAGAGAATGAAGTGCATATCACTTGTAGAAAGAATCACTTAGAGATAGAAGCCATTGCAATGTGCTACCCCAGCAATGTGCTAGCCCCTTAAGGATGCTCAAATATATACTGTTATAAGGGTGGGGTTGAAGTTCGTTAATTAATCATGAGTGGCTATAAGAGTGCCTAGCAATCAAAGTGAACTTTTTGCTTCAAAAGTCAGAATAGCAAGAGGCCAAGACAAGATCAACACATAAAACTTAGGTAAGACAGTCCAGAAAAACAAATAAGGTCATGGTTGTTCGCACAGGGCAACAGATAGAGAAGGCCACATACCAGAGAGACACACACACACAGACAGCAAGCAGATCCCAATTGCAGTTAACGGTGGAAGATGTGGATGAGCTGACACATACCAGAGAGACACACACACACACAGACAGCAAGCAGATCCCAATTGCAGTTAACGGTGGAAGATGTGGATGAGCTGACACATACCAGAGAGACACACACACACAGACAGCAAGCAGATCCCAATTGCAGTTAACGGTGGAAGATGTGGATGAGCTGACACATACCTGTAAGGAGACAGAAGTAATGATCAGGTGAGGCAGAACCCAGTGCAGAGAATGAAGTGCATATCACTTGTAGAAAGAATCACTTAGAGATAGAAGCCATTGCAATGTGCTACCCCAGCAATGTGCTAGCCCCTTAAGGATGCTCAAATATATACTGTTATAAGGGTGGGGTTGAAGTTCGTTAATTAATCATGAGTGGCTATAAGAGTGCCTAGCAATCAAAGTGAACTTTTTGCTTCAAAAGTCAGAATAGCAAGAGGCCAAGACAAGATCAACACATAAAACTTAGGTAAGACAGTCCAGAAAAACAAATAAGGTCATGGTTGTTCGCACAGGGCAACAGATAGAGAAGGCCACATACCAGAGAGACACACACACACAGACAGCAAGCAGATCCCAATTGCAGTTAACGGTGGAAGATGTGGATGAGCTGACACATACCAGAGAGACACACACACACAGACAGCAAGCAGATCCCAATTGCAGTTAACGGTGGAAGATGTGGATGAGCTGACACATACCAGAGAGACACACACACACAGACAGCAAGCAGATCCCAATTGCAGTTAACGGTGGAAGATGTGGATGAGCTGACACATACCTGTAAGGAGACAGAAGTAATGATCAGGTGAGGCAGAACCCAGTGCAGAGAATGAAGTGCATATCACTTGTAGAAAGAATCACTTAGAGATAGAAGCCATTGCAATGTGCTACCCCAGCAATGTGCTAGCCCCTTAAGGATGCTCAAATATATACTGTTATAAGGGTGGGGTTGAAGTTCGTTAATTAATCATGAGTGGCTATAAGAGTGCCTAGCAATCAAAGTGAACTTTTTGCTTCAAAAGTCAGAATAGCAAGAGGCCAAGACAAGATCAACACATAAAACTTAGGTAAGACAGTCCAGAAAAACAAATAAGGTCATGGTTGTTCGCACAGGGCAACAGATAGAGAAGGCCACATACCAGAGAGACACACACACACAGACAGCAAGCAGATCCCAATTGCAGTTAACGGTGGAAGATGTGGATGAGCTGACACATACCAGAGAGACACACACACACACAGACAGCAAGCAGATCCCAATTGCAGTTAACGGTGGAAGATGTGGATGAGCTGACACATACCAGAGAGACACACACACACAGACAGCAAGCAGATCCCAATTGCAGTTAACGGTGGAAGATGTGGATGAGCTGACACATACCTGTAAGGAGACAGAAGTAATGATCAGGTGAGGCAGAACCCAGTGCAGAGAATGAAGTGCATATCACTTGTAGAAAGAATCACTTAGAGATAGAAGCCATTGCAATGTGCTACCCCAGCAATGTGCTAGCCCCTTAAGGATGCTCAAATATATACTGTTATAAGGGTGGGGTTGAAGTTCGTTAATTAATCATGAGTGGCTATAAGAGTGCCTAGCAATCAAAGTGAACTTTTTGCTTCAAAAGTCAGAATAGCAAGAGGCCAAGACAAGATCAACACATAAAACTTAGGTAAGACAGTCCAGAAAAACAAATAAGGTCATGGTTGTTCGCACAGGGCAACAGATAGAGAAGGCCACATACCAGAGAGACACACACACACAGACAGCAAGCAGATCCCAATTGCAGTTAACGGTGGAAGATGTGGATGAGCTGACACATACCAGAGAGACACACACACACAGACAGCAAGCAGATCCCAATTGCAGTTAACGGTGGAAGATGTGGATGAGCTGACACATACCAGAGAGACACACACACACAGACAGCAAGCAGATCCCAATTGCAGTTAACGGTGGAAGATGTGGATGAGCTGACACATACCAGAGAGACACACACACACAGACAGCAAGCAGATCCCAATTGCAGTTAACGGTGGAAGATGTGGATGAGCTGACACATACCAGAGAGACACACACACACAGACAGCAAGCAGATCCCAATTGCAGTTAACGGTGGAAGATGTGGATGAGCTGACACATACCAGAGAGACACACACACACAGACAGCAAGCAGATCCCAATTGCAGTTAACGGTGGAAGATGTGGATGAGCTGACACATACCAGAGAGACACACACACACAGACAGCAAGCAGATCCCAATTGCAGTTAACGGTGGAAGATGTGGATGAGCTGACACATACCAGAGAGACACACACACACAGACAGCAAGCAGATCCCAATTGCAGTTAACGGTGGAAGATGTGGATGAGCTGACACATACCAGAGAGACACACACACACAGACAGCAAGCAGATCCCAATTGCAGTTAACGGTGGAAGATGTGGATGAGCTGACACATACCAGAGAGACACACACACACAGACAGCAAGCAGATCCCAATTGCAGTTAACGGTGGAAGATGTGGATGAGCTGACACATACCTGTAAGGAGACAGAAGTAATGATCAGGTGAGGCAGAACCCAGTGCAGAGAATGAAGTGCATATCACTTGTAGAAAGAATCACTTAGAGATAGAAGCCATTGCAATGTGCTACCCCATAAAAACATTTATTATTTTTTTATATATATATATATATATATATATATATATATATATATATATATATATATATATATATATATATATATATATATATATTTATATATTATTTTTTTTTACACTTATTTTTATTTTTGTTATGCTTAGGCAATGTCTCCCACCTGCTATGCTGACTCATTTATGATGGCACTCAAAAGTAACTCTGCCATAACACTCTGTTATATTTTTTATTATTTTTTTTTAATTATCTTTAATATTTTTGCTATTGTTTGTTTTTTTTTTCTACATTTTTTTGATATTAAAAAAAAAAAAAAAAAAAATAAGTTTTTGTTAGGCAATACCTTCCACCTCCTATGGTGACTCGTATATGACGACACCTAAACGTAACTCTGCCACAGTGTGTTTATATACTTATTATTTGTTTAATTATTTATATATTTATTTTTTACTTATCTATTTTTTTTTTAATTTTTAATTTTAGTCACTGTTAAGCAATACCTTCCACCTCCTATGTTGACTCATTTATGACGGCATTCAAAAGTAACTCTGCCACAGTGTATTATATTTTCATTATTTTTTTTATTTTATCTTTAATATTTTTTAATTAAAAAAAAAATCAAAAATGTTTTGTTAGGCAATACCTTCCACCTCCTATGGTGACTCATTTATGACTGCACTCAAAAGTAACTCTGCCACATTGTATTATATTTACATTCATTTTTTATATTATCTTTCATCTTTCATATTTTTTAATTTAAAAAAATCAAAAATGTTTTGTTAGTTAGGCAATACTTTTCACCTCCTATGGTGACTCATTTATGATGACACTCAAAAGTAGATTCACCACAGTGTGTTTATATTTTTTTTATTTTTTAAATTATCTTTAATATTTTTGATATTCTTTATTTTTTTCCATTTTTTTGTTATTGTTAGGCAATACCTTCCAACTCCTATGGTGACTCATTTATGATGGCACTCGAAGTAACTCTTGGGCTCTTGACAGCCTGTTTACTTATACAGCCAGACGTGCTCTTTGTGGGATATCGTAGCATTATGTATTGCCTGTACTATGGGTAAAGTAGAACTACAGCCCCCAATTAAAAACACAATATAATTTTAAGTGCAATGTCTTCTGCTTCCCACAATTAACCCGTTGATCCTGTTGATCCAAAGGTTAGATTGAGGTTAGGACTCTGTGCAGGCCAGTCAAGTTCCTCCACCCCAAACTCGCTCATCCATGTCCTTATGGACCTTGCTTTGTGAACTGGTGCTCAGTCATGTTGGAATGGGAAGGGGCCATCCCAAAATGTTCCCACAAAGTTGGGAACATGAAATTGTCCAAAAAGGTCTTGGTATGCTGATGCCTTAAGAGTTCCCTTCACTGGAACTAAGGGGCCGAGTCCAACCCCCTGAAAAACAATCCCCACACCATAATCCCCCCTCCTCCCCACACCATAATCCCCCCTCCACCAAATGGTTTGGACCAGTGCACAAAGCAAGGTCCATAAAGACATGGATGATCGAGGTTGGGGTGGAGGAACTTGACTGGCCTTGCATAGAGTCCTGACCTCAACCCTGATAGATCACCTTTGGAATAAAGTAGAGCGGAGGCTGCGAGCCAGGCCTTCTCGTCCATATCAGTGCCTGACCTCACAAATGCTCTTCTAGAAGAATGGTCAAACACTCCCATAGACACACTCCTAAACCTTGTGGACGGCCTTCCCTGAAGAGTTGAAGCTGTTATAGCTGCAAAGGGCGGAGCCAACTCAATATTGAGCCCTACGGACTAAGACTGGGATGCCATTAAAGTTCATGTGCGTGTAAAGACAGGCGTCCCAATACTTTTGGTAATATAGAGTAGATCTTTTGGTAATATAGAGCAGATCACCCAGAGGGGGAAGTTTTTTTTTCTCAACACAAGTGGAGTTACTCTTTAAGGCTTGTATGAGATTTCGGTGGTTGGACTTCAGGTCTCCTTTGCATCCGAGATATTTATACAGCGAATATAATCTTGCAGAAATATAGATTGTTTGCGAGATGTAAAATATTTGATACGTCTCATTCCGGAGAGAGCGCTCTATTGATCCGCCATTCTCCCACCCCGCTTTTCTGTCCCAATTAGTCCTCTGTGATCTCGGTGTTTGCTGATCTGTCCCGGCATCGGAGCTGTCCTCCCCGGTGCTGGCTCGGGACGATGGCGGGCTGTCTTGGCAGCTCTCGCACATGTAATTATGATGCCTCTAAAGTCACCTTGTCTTCGGAGACGCGCAGGCTCCTTCAGAGGCTCACAACTGATCTGATGTCTCTGCAGTCACTCGGCTGACTCCTCCGGGCTCATTTGTCTTGACCGATTGTATTCCTCAGCTCGTCATTGGGAGCGATGAGCAAATCTGCCCGAAACCCCAACTTAGCTTTTGAAGTCTATGGGAGACCAGACCAATCTTGCTGTTTAGTTCTAGAAAAAAAAGGGCCTGGGGAGTGCCGGGACAAGGCCATCTAGAGCCCAGGGCGAACAGGCCAAACTGTGCTCCCCCCCCCCCCTTCCCCAAGCCAAAATCCCCAACAGTGCCCCCCCCCCCCAAAAAAAATGACCACTAATCTCCATGCCCCCAGCTGAATCCCCCCCCTCCTAGCACAAATCCTTGCCCCCCCATCCCCCCCTCCCAGCATTAATCCTCCCTCTCCTCAAATCCTACCAGCACACTCCCGGAAAAATAAATCACTCCTCTTAGCACAAATACTCTACTCCTCAAATGCACCCCCGCCCCCCCAAGTACGCATCCTGTCCCCCCCCCCCCTCCACACTCCAAATCCACCCAGCACAAATCCCAACTCTCAGCACAAATCTTTGCTCCCATCCCCAATTCTCTCTATTCCCACACCCCCCAAGCACGCCCCGAGAAAAGAAAAAAATCACCCCTCCGAGCACAAATCCTCTACTCCTCAAATTTTCCCCCAAGTTCACATTCTCCCCCCCCCACCCCCTCCACTCCAAATCCACCCTCCCAGCACAAATCCCCCCCCCCAAATTTCCCCTTCTACCACAAATCCTCTACCCCTCAAATCCCCCCCCCCACGCCAAATCCACGCTCCCAGCACAACCCCTCCCCCCCCCCAATTTCCCCTCCTACCACAAATCCTCTACTCCTTAAATCCCCCCCCCCAAGTACACATCCTCTTCCCCCCCTTCCAAATCCACCCTCCCAGCACAAATCCCCCCCCCCCCTGGCTACATTGGGGGGCTTAAAGCTGTACGTGGTGTTACAGACCAGAAGAGTTTTTAAAGGAAAAGCCTCAGTGCACTCTGCCAGGGCTTATTTGGCTCTGGAATTTATGTATATATTTTTTTCTTTTACAATTAGCTTGGCTTATATAGAGCAGGGTCACCCCAGGCTGATGTATTGCTGTCTGAAAAAAAACGGGGAGAAAAACAGCGGGGTTCCCCTTAGTATTCTATCCAGACCCTTATCCAGGAATACAATCTGGCTTACCAGGAAGGGGAGGGCATCCTTTTACCATCGGGGGGGGGGGGGGTACCTTTTGCAAGGAGGCAGCAAAGCCCCCCTTTCTGTCCTACATTGGGGGTTGCAAGGGGGTACAAAAATCCCCCTTTTCAACATTGTGGGGTACCTCATAAGGGGTCGGCTAAACCCCCCTTACCTACATTGGGAGGGCCTTGCAAGGAAGGCAACAAAGCCCACTTTCCTACTATAGGGGGGTATTTCCAAGGGGATGGCAAAGCCCAATGTCTCTGTCCATGCCTCCTAAATCGATGCTCAAAGGGCTCCGGACCCCTTTCATGGTGTGGTGTATACATTGCAGGAGTAGAGAAGCAAATTATCTGAGCATTCCCCAAATTCCTACATCTTATGGCCAACATACAGGGCAATTAATTGGACTAACTTGAATCTGAAGCTGACACTGAGTACTGGGTCTCTCTTCTTTTTGTGCCCCTACAGACGCCCCATGGTGGGTTTCTCATCCCATATATTAGGTCATGGTGGGTTATTTTCCCATATATTGAGATTCTCTTCCTTTGTGCACTTGCACTCACCCATGGTGGATTACTTACTCATATTTAGAGTCTCTGCTCCTTTGTACCCCTGCACTCTACCATGGTGGGTTTTTTTCATCTTTTTATGGGGTCATGGAGGATTACTCACCCATATATAGGGTCTCTCTTCTTTTGTGCCCCTACACAGGCCCATGGTGGGTTTATTGGCTGTATATTGGGTCATGATGGGTTACTTTCCCATATACTGGGTCTCTCTTCTTCTGTATCCCTGCACTCACCCATGGTAGGTTTCTCGACCATATATTAAGTCTCTCTTCTTCTGTGCCCCTGCACTTGCCCATACTGAATTACTAGCCCATATATATGGTCTCTCCTCTTTCGTGCCCCTGCTTTGGCCCATGGTAGGTTTCTTGCCCATACATTGGGTCATGGTAGGTTACTCACCCATGTGTTGGGTCTCTTTTTTTTCTTTTGTGTCCCTGCACTTGTCTATGTTGGGTTTCTCACCTATATGTTTGGCATGGTGAGTTACTCGCTCATATATTGAGTTTCTCTTCTTTTGTGCCCCTGCACTCACCCATGTTGGGTTTCTTGCCCATATATTGGGTCGTGGTGGATTATTAGGCCAAATATTAGGTCTCTTTTTTTTTTTTTGCACCGCTGCACTCGCCCATGGTGGGTCTCTCGCTCATATATTGGTTCCCTCTTCTTTTATGCCCCTGCACTCACTTTGCACTCACCCATGTTGGGTTTCTTGCCCATATATTGGGTCATGGTGGATTATTAGGCCAAATATTAGGTCTCTTTTCTATTGCACCCCTGCACTCTCGCCCATGGTGAGTTTCTCACTCATATATTGGTTCCCTCTTCATTTATGCCCCTGCACTCACCAATGGTGAGGTTCTTGCCCGTGTATTGGGTCACGGTAGGTTACTCACCCATGTGTTGGGTCTTTTTCTTTTGTGTCCCTCCACTTGTCTATGTTGGGTTTCTCACCTATATATTTGGCATGGTGAGTTACTCGCTCATATATTGAGTTTCTCTTCTTTTGTGCCCCTGCACTCACCCATGTTGGGTTTCTTGCCCATATATTGGGTCGTGGTGGATTATTAGGCCCAATATTAGGTCTCTTTTTTTTTTGCACCGCTACACTCGCCCATGGTGGGTTTCTCGCTCATATATTGGTTCCCTCTTCATTTATGCCCCTGCACTCACCCATGTTGAATTTCTTGCCCATATATTGGGTCATGATGGATTATTAGGCCAAATATTAGGTCTATTTTCTTTTTGCACCCCTGCACTCGCCCATAGTGGGTTTCTCGCTCATATATTGGTTCCCTCTTCATTTGTGCCCCTGCACTCACCAGTGGTGAGGTTCTTGCCCATGTATTGGGTCATGGTAGGTTACTTGCCCATGTGTTGGGTCTTTTTTCTTTTGTGTCCCTGCACTTGTTTATGGTGGGTTTCTTGCCCATATATTAGGTCATGGTGGTTTACTTGCCCATATTTTGGGTCTCTCTCTTCTTTTGTTCCACTGCACTCACCCATTGTGGAGTTTTTTTTATGGTCACTTGACTCAGAATACAAGAACACAAAAAATTGGCCCGTATAGTGCTCCTGAAGAAGCAGACAGTTTTTTTTTTTCAGAGAGATGCGTTGAGAGAAATCTCAATTCCACCAAAGCATTGGCCCATCTCGAAAATGTAGAACATGATGTAGCGGGTCTGAGGACCATATAAGTTGGTTGATGAATATCAAGATGACTAATGGGTTCTGGAGGGGGTTACGTACAAGTACCAGGGCTTATGGGAAGATGTAAACATTATGATGTACAATGTAAACTTTTAAACATTTCACTGTAATATTAATAAGTCATCAGTGATTTGTAGGTAACTTAAAAGACCATTATGGTGATTACTAGGGGTGCAACGGATCAAAAAACTCACGGTTCGGATCGTTCCTCGGATCAGAAGTCACGGTTCGGATCATTTTCGGATCAACAAAAAAAAATCTCCCCCACTGTAATATCCACAATCTCCCTATTGGCAGGGTGTGGCAGAGTATTGGCAGAATATTGCAGGGTATTGGCAGGGTATTGGCGGGTAAATTGGCAGAGTATTGGCAGAGTATTGGCAGGGTATTGGCAGGGGATGGCAGACTATTGGCAGGGCATGGAAGAGTATTGGCAGGGCATGGAAGAGTATTGGCAGGGCATGGAAGAGTATTGGCAGGGCATGGAAGAGTATTGTCAGGGCATTGCAGAGTATTGTCATTGCATTGCAGAGTATTGTCAGGGCATTGCAGCAGGGTATTGCAGAGTATTGGCAGGGTATTGCAGCAGGGCATTGCAGAGTATTGGCAGGGCATTGCAGAGTATTGGCACTGCTGCCATCCGATCTCTCCCCTCCACTGTACAGATCAGTACACAGAGGGGAGAGAGGAACCGGCGTCATGACATGACGCCGGTTTGTTACAAGTGATCGCTCCGTCATTTGACGGAGCGATCACGTGCTAAACGGACGCCGGGTGTACCAAGATGGCCGCCGCTCCGGAGCTAGGCCGCAGCCGCGGCCTTTCCTATGGCCGAGGCCACAGAGCGCTCCGTGGATCGCGGGTGTCCCGTACAGATCAACCTCCGCGGATCGGATCACGGATCGATGACGATCCGTTGCACCCCTAGTGATTACTATATGATCAACAATTTGATTCATTAGATGTGGTTTCCCTTCAAAAGGACAACCCACTTCTAATAATTGATGTTTGAAGTTTTTAGGTCCTAGTCTGTTTGCTGCGGCATGTATGAACAGAGAATTGATGCCAGACAAAGAAAATTGGTTTTATTTTCCCTTCCTATTATAGCGATACGTATATGCCGCCAGCCGCATGCGCTGGTAGCGAGGAACGTGTATTTTAGGCAGCGGTACAGCTGATCGTTGCGGCGTGGTGGACTCAAAACATATTTTGTAAGCTGGTAATCAGAGAGGCCATTAGCTTGGCGGCCTCCGTGGACTTTTGGGCTCTAAGTGCTACTTTATAACACGTAAATGTTTTTTTTTTTTCTGGCACCGCTCCTTACCCAAACAATATAATATTCCCACAAAGAGCACCTCGGTGGAGAGGTAAGAATTTCCCAAGAGCTTTTCTCTGTAACCCTCAACCCTGTATTTTTTTTAATTTTTTTTTTTGCTTTTTGCCTCTGCTCGGGCCGTGATGTTTTGAACGTGGCGATCTATACCATTAGTCGTAGCCTGTGCTAGGCCTGAGTTTATTCTCCTCGAGCTGACAAGAGCTGTGACCTACGGAATAAAAGCTCCATTATAAGGCAATTAGGAGGGTGGAAAAGGACTGAAAAAGCGATCAGTAGATTAACGGCCTTACTGCAGCCCTGACATTTCTGCTGTTGGGTGCTTTTGGTGGCGTCTACGATGGCCAATGTAAAAGGTGATGTGGGTAGGAGGTTGCTGACGCAATAGGACAGGTCAATGAAGAGAAATTTTCCCATCAGGGTCACAGCCATCCTTGCAGAGGTATTGAACCCCTCCTGGCTCTGTAAAAAAAGTGTTTTTCGCCTCTGCCTCCATTGGAAAAGTGTTCTATTTCCTATTCTGGTGAAAAGCGTCATCAGAATAGGAAGTGGGGAGAAATGCAACACCTGTAGGCTTACCACCTTGTAGGCTCACCTTCTTTCTAAATATTCAACTCCTGCAGGCTATTTTTCTTCCTGTAGGCTCCCCTTCTCTCTGTAGGCGCAATGTCTGTAGGTTCACCTTTTTCCTGTAGGCTCAACACCTGTAAGCAGGGGCGGACTGACCATTGAGCGATTAGGGCACTGCCCGAGGGCCCTGGGCCACTAGGGGGCCCCATCAGGGTTGCCAGCCTCAGTAAAACCAGGGACAGTATGTATAAATCTGTGTTTTTTTTACATCTGTCTGTGTATACTGTGTGTACATGTATGTGTATACTGTGTGATTGTATACTGTGTGTGTGTACTGTGTGGCTCCGTAATCTCTGACTGCCTGGGGGCCCCATAATCTCCTATTGCCTGGGGGCCCCATGAGTTATCAGTCCGCCCCTGCCTGTAAGACTTTATAATGAAAGAGGATATTCAGCGCTGACATAAATGGAGACACAGCTATAACTGAACTGCTGGCAGACACTCAAGGTTAATTCAGACAATACCTCAAATAAGCATAAAAGTAAAAAAGTGTTGCTCAATTCTAAATAGTCCATAGAATACCAATAATAAAAATCACGATGATGAATCCCAGCTGGTGCACACAGTTATGTGGATAAGGTGCAGAGATCTATAAGGTAGAAGGTGTCAAATCCGGTGACAGTGACCCCTCCACCACCCACAGGATGGCCTCTCACCTCACAAACTCGACCTGAGATAGGCCACATAGCGATATAAGGTTCAAGGTGAACTATCCTCAGATAGCAGCTCCTGGTGCTTGTCCACAAAATCCACAGTCAATGGGATGATATAGCGTACATGAGAAAAGAAACACAGCGATCTAATGCTCTCAGTACGATAAGTTTAATAAATCAAAGCTAAAAAGTTACACTCACATGAAATCGCACTCAGATCCGAGTGCGGGCAGTACAGCGTGTAATAGTATCCAACAAGATTTACTTTTATCAACACCTGTAAGCTCACCTTCTTCCTGTAGTCTCAACACCTGTAGTCTCACCTTCTCCCTGTAGGCTCAACTTCTCTCTGCAGACTTTCTCCCTGTAGGCTAATCTTCTCTCTGTAGCTTCAATGCCGAAAGGCTCACCTTCATGTAGGCTCACCTTCTTTCTATATACTCAACTGCTGCAGGCTATTCTTCTTCTTCCTGTAAGCTCAACTTCTCTCTGTAGGCGTAATGTTTGCAGGTTCACTTTCTTCCTGTAGGCTCAACAACTTGTAGGCCTACCTTCTTCCTGTAGTCTCAATACCTGTAGACTTGCCTTCTCTCTGTAGGCTTAATGCCTGTAGACTCAAAATCTCTCTACAGGCTAATATTCTCCTTGCCGGCTCAACTTCTTCCTGTAGGCTCAACACCTGTAAGCTCACCTTCTCCCTGTAGGCTTGATACCTGTAGGCTCAACACCCTTAGGCTCACCTTCTTCCTGTAGACTCAATACCTGCAGTCTCATTTTCTCCCTGTAGGCTCATCTTCTCTCTACAGCCTGAATGTCTGTAGCCTCACCTTCTCCCGTAGGCTAACCTGCTCTCTATATACTCAACTGCTGCAGGCTAATCTTCTCTCCGTAGGCTTAAAGTCTATAGGTTTACCTTATTTTCTGTGGGCTCAACGCCTGTATTCTCACCTTCTCCCTGTAGACTTAACCCTTGTAGGCTTTCCTTCTTCCTGTAGTCTCAATACCTGTAGTCTTGCCTTCTCTCTGTAGGCTTAACGCCGGTAGGCTCAACTTCATCCTGTAGACTCAAAATCTCTCTGTAGGCTAATCTTCTGCCTGTAGACTCAACACCTGTAGGCTCACCTTCTACCTGTAGGCTCAACACTCACAGGCTCATCTTCTCCCTGTAGGCTCAATACCCGTAGTCTCACCTTCTCCCTGTAGGCTCAACTTCTCTATGTAGGCTTAATGCTTGTAGACTCACCTTCAACCTGTAGGCTAATCTCCTCCCTGTAGGCTCACCTTCTCCCTGTAGGCTTGATGCCTGTAGACGCACCATTTTCCTGTTGGCTCAACACTCATAGGCTCAATTTCTCCCTGTAGGCTCACCTTCTCCCTGTAGGCTTGATGCCTGTAGACGCACCATTTTCCTGTTGGCTCAACACTCATAGGCTCACTTTCTCCCTGTAGGGTAATCTCCTCACTGTAGGCTCACCTTCTTCCTGTAGGCTCAACTCCTGTAAGTTCAGATTTTCCCCCTGTACGCTCAACTTCTTCCTGTAGGCTTGACGTTGGTAGGTTCATCCTCTCCCTGTAGACTCCACACCTATAGGCTCACTTTCTCCCTCTGGGCTCAATTCTCCTGCCCACAGGTCTTCTTTCAAATTGAATGATGGCCAATGTCATTCAACCCACCTCCTGTGAACCCCACTGTCATGGAACACCACCTGGGAGTAGACCATTGCTCTGGCAGGCTGCCCCAAAAAACTGTTGCACACAACAGTTTTTACACGACATTGGCCTCAGAAAGGATTGCCCAGAGAAGAAAAGAAAGGAACATGACATCACCAGACTGACTTGAAGTCATCTGAGTTTGAGGTACAGTAAGTGAGGTGGGGGCTCTGCTTTTAGGACCTGTTGGCTGCAATGGTGAGTACAATTTAAATCAGTGCTGGCACACCTTTCCCCTTCCCTATCAGACCTTTCCCTTTAGATATGGATCTCTTGTATGAAAATAAAAAGCCTAAATATCTCCAATTTGGAAGGAGAGAGAATAAGCAGGGGGAGGTTGTAATGTTTCCTCGCAGATATTGAGTAAGAAATCTTGTGGGGGATCTATTTGACACAGAGAAGTGACAACGCGGAGAGGTCATGGCACGGTGCAGAAGGATGGCAGGCTCCAGGGATATGTATTGTACAGAACACGGCCTTGTCAACCTCCTGAATGGATGAGCATTAATAGAAGACGTCTTCAGCCTGAGGGGAGAATTTTGTCTAAAAATGAGGCTGTTCCACCGAGTTGCGGCCATCCCCGCTGGAAGCCAAAGTCCGAGGTGGGCGATACTGATGGTGGAGACTCCAGCCAGGTAAATGGAGGCTGCTAATATTGAAAAAATGGCAGCCAGTAATTATATCAATTGCCTTCAAAAAAATTATATAAAATTAATTTTGGTACATTGTTGTCAGTCAAACTATTATAGCACTGAAAAATTGCCTGGACAGGAAGGGGGTTTGACATGCCAGTCCTCTAATGATTCAAATAATCCCTGGTGATCCTGGCATGAAGGTCCTTGTCAAGGGTCAATACTGTTATGGGGTGACAAGTGTCTCAAAAATGTGTCACTCCCATTGTCGAGGCTACAGGCGGAAGTGCTAATGCACTCAACACAGACATGGTCCACTGTTATCAGGAAGCAGGTCCGGAGCAATGGATGCCAATGCTGGACCGAGTGCATGTAGACAGAACATGGCTGAAAGAGGGTGCAGGAGATCAGCAGTACTGAGATGGGGAAAAGGATGCAAATAAGAATAGAATACAAAAAAAAAAATTAACATGGGGTTGTGTTGAAGCAAACATCAGGGACTATGGGGTTAATTCCTACCATCCAGACTGTGTCTTGTAAAGGAGTTATGAGACTTCTATCATTGTGACTGAGAGGGCAATTTATATATCATCCCTGATGGACAATTATTGGAATGGTGCCATAAATAGGCTTTAAAGACATTTTAGTGTAATAAAAGTAAAAAAAAAACTGACATTGCAGTTGAATCAGAGGCTTTGGGGTGTCGGGTTGTTTTAAGGGCAACTGTCCTTCTATAATGTCTCCATCTTTTAGCCTCTAACAATCTCCTGTACTATGTCCTCAGCCTCCCATAGTCTTCTGTACCATGTCCCCAGCCTCTCATATTCTTCTGTACAATGTATCCAACCTCTCACGGTCTTCTGTACCATGTCCTCAGCCTCTCATAGTCTTCTGTACCATGTCCTCAGCCTCTCATAGTCTTCTGTACCATGTCCCAAGCCTCTCATAGTCTTCTGTACCATGTCCCCAGCCTCTCATATTCTTCTGTACAATGTATCCAACCTCTCACGGTCTTCTGTACCATGTCCTCAGCCTCTCATAGTCTTCTGTACCATGTCCTCAGCCTCTCATAGTCTTCTGTACCATGTCCCAAGCCTCTCATAGTCTTCTGTACCATGTCCCCAGCCTCTCATATTCTTCTGTACAATGTATCCAACCTCTCACGGTCTTCTGTACCATGTCCTCAGCCTCTCATAGTCTCCTGTACCATGTCCTCAGCCTCTCATAGTCTTCTGTACCATGTCCCAAGCCTCTCATAGTCTTCTGTACCATGTCCCAAGCCTCTCATAGTCTTCTGTACCATGTCCCCAGTTTCCAACCAGACCCGTACCATGTCCTCAGCCTCTTTCAGTCTTCTGTATCATGTCTCCAGCCTCCTACAGTCTTCTTTACCATGTCCCCAGCCTTTTATAGCCTTATGTACCATGTCCCCGGTTCCCAGCCAAACCCATACCATGTCCTCAGACTTTTACAGCCTTCTGTACCATGTCTCCAGCCTCTTTATAGTCTTCTGTACCATGTCCCCAGCCTCTCATAGTCTTCTGTACCATGTCCTCTGCCTCTCACAGTCTTCTGCACCATGTCCTTCAGCCTCTTATAGTCTCCTGTACCATGTCCCAAGCTTCTCATATTCTTCTGTACCATCTCCCCAGCCTCTCAAATCTTCTGTACCATGTCCCCAGCCTCCCACAGTCTACTGTACCATGTCCCCAGCCTCCCACAGTCTACTGTACCATGTCCCCAGCCTCCCACAGTCTACTGTACCATGTCCCCAGCCTCCCACAGTCTACTGTACCATGTCCCCAGCCTCCCACAGTCTACTGTACCATGTCCCCAGCCTCCCACAGTCTACTGTACCATGTCCCCAGCCTCCCACAGTCTACTGTACCATGTCCCCAGCCTCCCACAGTCTACTGTACCATGTCCCCAGCCTCCCACAGTCTACTGTACCATGTCCCCAGCCTCCCACAGTCTACTGTACCATGTCCCCAGCCTCCCACAGTCTTCTGTACTATGTCCCCAGCCTCCCACAGACTGCGTTACCATTTCCCCAGCCTCTCATAGTGTTTTGTATGATGTCCTCAGCCTCTCATAGTTTTCTTTACCTGGTACCCAAGCCTAGGTCCACGGTCTACATGCCTTTTAATGCTTGTCTGTAGTGGGAACATTGATACTAGCCTTATATACCATGTCCCCAGCCTCTCAGTCTTCTGCACCATGTCTCCTGACTCTCACCCAAGCCTCAAGTAAACCCGTACCATGTTTTCAGTCTCTCACAGTCTTCTGCAGCATGTTCTTAGCCCCCAACCAAACCCGTACCATGTCCTAACCCAAACTTGTACTATTTCCTCAGCCTCTCACAGTCTCTTGTAGTATGTCCCCCATCTTCAACCAAATCTTTAGCACATCCCCAGTCCCTGATCATCCTTTCATCTCATATGTCTGCACTTTCTGATGGTCCTCCCCAGCATTACATACACTGAGCATGATGTGTGGCCCTTTGGTGACATCGGGGTCAACAGCTGAGGCCCCCTATACCTCGTAAGTTGACAATCACTGTTGTAAAGCGTTATAATGGAATTGGACAGGCAATACAATTGCACAGGCTCTTAAAGTGTCCATTGCAATTGTCGATAAATATTCTAATTTTGCTCCTGGTAGAAGCTTCAATGCTGACTAGCAGACCTGTAGAATTTTGTGTGCACATCCATAGACATGCGGGCTCCTGGGAAGTGCCTCCATACGGGCTCCAGGGAAGTGCTTCCATACGGGCTCCAGGGAAGTGCTTCCATACGGGCTCCAGGGAAGTGCTTCCATACGGGCTCAAGGGAAGTGCTTCCATACGGGCTCCAGGAAAGTGCTTCCATACGGGCTCCTGGGAAGTGCCACCATACGGGCTCCAGGGAAGTGCTTCCATACGGGCTCCAGGAAAGTGCTTCCATAGGGCTCCTGGGAAGTGCCACCATATGGGCTCCAGGTTGGTGCCTCCATACTGGCTCCAGGGAAGTGCCTCCATATGGGCTCCAGAGAAGTGCTTCCATACGACAACTGGAAAGGGCCTCCATACGAGCTCCTGGGAAGTGCCTCCATACGAGCTCCTGGGAAGTGCCTCCATACGAGCTCCTGGGAAGTGCCTCCATACGAGCTCCTGGGAAGTGCCTCCATACGAGCTCCTGGGAAGTGCCTCCATACGAGCTCCTGGGAAGTGCCTCCATATGGCAACTGGGAAGTGCTTTCTTATGGGCTGCAGGGAAATGCCTCCATAGGGGCTCTGGGGAAGTGCCTCCATAGGGGCTCTGGGGAAGTGCCTCCATAGGGGCTCTGGGGAAGTGCCTCCATAGGGGCTCTGGGGAAGTGCCTCCATAGGGGCTCTGGGGAAGTGCCTCCACAGGGGCTCTGGGGAA
>JBBDGP010005850.1:0-42218 GCA_037952835.1 Lithobates septentrionalis | reverse complement strand
TTTCTTCTCTCTTGGTCAAATGTGTGAATCAGGAAAATGCTGCATTGTGGCCACTAGAGGCCACTAGAGGAAATACATATTAATTGGAGTATCTCCAAGTAGCATCTCCTCCATGTCCCTAAAGAAGGGATTCGACCTGAATTTCCCGAAACGCGTTGGGCCATTGGAGAAGTGCTTTTTTTCTCATATTATATATGGATATCATGTACTACTTTGTGTATGGTGTTGTCTCAGACCGTCATAACTGTTTTATGAAATAATACGTTTTTCTATGTTTCTAAAATACTGTGTCTTCAAAAGTTCGCCCTTAAAGTCCCATAGTACCGGGGGGGGGGGGGGGGGGGGGTACTTTTTCTCCTTAAATATTAATTTTACTATGATCATTAGCTCCATCTAGTGGTCATAATGTGGTATTTTCCCAAACCACTCAATTACGTATCCATAAATAAAATAAAAAAAAGACACAAAACAGCCAATAGTCTCTATTATGATAAAGACTTGGTACACAGTTCATAGGCTATAGGGGCAGCAGACTAGCTTGCTTGTCCTCATAGCAGCTCCTCAGCAGATAGACGGGTATCTGTAATATTGTGAATGAACACCAGAGGGCCACATCAAGGTGCAGCAAGTTTTGTACTAAATCACTAAACTTGCTGCACTTAGATACACCCTGTGGCAGAGGCGTAACTAGAACCTTCAAGGCCCCTGATGCAAGAAACCATGAAGGCCCCCCCCCCCCCCCCCCCGACTGGGGCCCTTCCCACTGATCCCAGGCTTTTACTCCCATTGTGGGACCCTTTATTATGGTCGCACAATGGGTCACCTTCCCGCCGTCTTGGGGTCGTGGAACGCCAGAGCCCAGTCACAACCTTTGCGATCCTGGTATTTCCGCCACTGGTGCCAGTAGTTTTTTTATTACATTTTTTTTTTTACCATTTTTATTTTATTTTTTTTAATTTTATTTTAGTTCCGCCACAGCTGGGTTTTTTTTTCTATAAAACAAAACAAAAAAAGACAGAGAATTTTGAAAAAAAAACCTGTTTTTCTTAGTTTCTGTCAGTAAATTTTGTAAATAAGTAATTTTTCTCTTTACTGAAGAGCACTGATGGGGGGACACTGATGAGGAGGCACTAATATGCCGCACTGATGAGGTGGCACTGATGGGCACTGATGAGGCGGCACTGATGGGCACTGATGAGGCGGCACTGATGGGCACTAATAAGGCGGCACTGAAGGGCACTGATGGGGTGGCACTGATATGCCACACTGATGGGCACTGATAGGTGGCACTGATGAGGAGGCACTAATATGCCACACTGATGAGCACTGATGAGGCGGCACTGAAGGGCACTGATGGGGGGGTACTGATGAGGAGGCACTAATAGCCCCACTGATGGGCACTGATAGGTGGCACTAGTGGGCACTGATGAGGAGGCACTAATATGCCACACTGGTGGGCACTGATGAGGTGGCACTGATGGGCACTGATGAAGCGGCATGGAAAGGCACTGATGGGGTGGCACTGATGAGGAGGCACTAATATGGCTGCACTGATGGGCACTGATGAGCACTAATAAGGCGGCACTGATGAGGAGGCACTAATATGCCACACTGATGAGCACTGACGAGGTGGCACTGATGGGCACTGATGAGGCGGCACTGAAGGCACTGATGGGGTGGCACTAATATGCCGCACTGATGGACACTGATGAGGCGGCACTGAAGGGCACTGATGGGGTGGCACTAATATGCCGCACTGATGGACACTGATGAGGTGGCACTGAAGGGAACTGATGGGGGGGCACTGATGAGGAGGCACTAATATGCCACACTGATGGGCACTGAGGTGGCACTGATGGGCACTGATGAGGTGGCACTGAATGGCACTGATGAGGAGGCACTAATATGCCCCACTGATGGGAACTGATAGGTGGCACTGATGAGGAGGCACTAATATGCCACTTTGGTGGGCACTGATGAGGTGGCTCTGATGGGCACTGATGAGGCACTAGTATACCGCACTGATGGGCACTGATAGGTGGCATTGGTGGACACTGATAGGTGGCACTGATGAGAACTGATAGGTGGCACTGGTGGGCACAGATGGGTGGCACTAATGGGCAATGATGGGCGGCACTGTTGGACTCTGATGGGTAGCACTGATGGGCACTTAAAGGCAGCACTGACTGGCATCACTGATGGGCATTGAGGCCTGGTTCACACCTATGCAGGCTGCAGTTTTCATATTCCGGGTGCATTTTGCGTTTTTCAATGCATGTTTTTGATTTTCATTGAAATCTATGGCAAAAACCAGAAAAAAAGTCCCCGGCCCTTTCCATAAAATGCACAGATGTGAACGTGACCCATAGGGAACCATGTTATATGGACTGTATTGTGTGTCTGCAAAACTGAAAACACACAAAAAAAATGCATAGGTGTGAACCAGGCCTGATTGGTGTCACTGATGGGCACTGATTGGTGTCACTGATGGGCACTGATTGGTGTCACTGATGGGCACTGCTGGGGCTACATTGATGATCAGTGCCCTGATTACCTTTACACTCTCTGCTGTGAGAGGAGATGCCGCTGATCGGCTCTCCTCGCCTCTGTCAGTGTGAGGCGAGGAGAGGCGAAAAACGGAACTTCCGTGTTTACATGTGACCGGCTGTGATTGGACACAGCCGATCACATGGGCCTAGAGCCGCATCATTGGCTCTTTACCCAGATCAGGGGGCTCACGCCGTGTCCTGAAGGCACGGCGCGACCACAATCGCCCCGCGGGCACCCCAGAGCAGTGACACCGGGAAGACGTGTTTGTAGTCCTGCCTGTGTGACCACCATGGCTCCCTCCATAGATTCAGTGGATGATTAAGTGTAGCCACCCAGGGCCAGGATGTGTGTTATTTGCAGGATTATCAGGGAATAAGTATGACACCCTGGTATATAGACCTTGAATGGAGGAAGCGATGTGTTTTAGAAGGATTGTTTTATTTTGTGGAAAAACCTGGAAAATCTTTAATTAAAAAAAAAAAAACTATCTGATTCAAAAAAGGGGAAAAAAAAGCCTTAAAAAAATAAATAAAACGAATGGAACCGCCACATCTAAGAACTGATAAGCCGCACTATGTTACCCATTAAACAGAAAAATACATGGCACAGTACATGGATATTTTTATACCCCTCCCCAAACCCTCCCCCCCCCCCCCCAAATATCGGTCCATGCAGTTATGTGGCCTAAAATTCAGTAAATTCCATTAAAATGAGCAGGTGCCAAAAGGAAAGCACAACAGTAGGCAAGCTCCACCAAAGAGACAGGAATCGATCTCTGAAACATAACAAAAGAACACAAGGGGGGGCGCCCCCTAAGTGCAGTATTGATGATACCTTTAACGCAGCAGCCAAATGCAAACTCACATTATGTGGCCTAAAATTCAGTGGCGTCCCTAGGGGAGTCGCTTTTGGGGCTATAGCCCCGAATCTGGGGCCCATAGCCCCGAGTCTCTGCAGGGGTCCCCAAAAGGGAGGGGAGGCTCTCTGGGGACCCTGATGTAAGTGGGGGGGCTCTCTGGGGACCCTAATGTAAGGGGGGGCTCTCTGGGGACTCTGATGTAAGGAGGAGGCTCTCTAGGGACCCTGATGTAAGGGGGGGGCTCTCTGGGGACCCTGATGTAAGGGGGCTCTCTGGGGACCCTGATGTAAGGGGGCTCTCTGGGGACCCTGATGTAAGGGGGAGGCTCTCTGGGGACTCTGATGTAAGGGGGGGCTCTCTAGGGACCCTGATGTAAGGGGGGGCTCTCTGGGGACCCTGATGTAATGGGGAGGCTCTCTGGGGACTCTGATGTAAGGGGGGGCTCTCTAGGGACCCTGATGTAAGGGGGGGCTCTCTGGGGGCTCTGATGTAAGGGGGGCTCTCTAGGGACCCTGATGTAAGGGGGAGGCTCTCTGGGAACTCTGATGTAAGGGGGGGCTCTCTAGGGACCCTGATGTAAGGGGGAGGCTCTCTGGGAACTCTGATGTAAGGGGGGGCTCTCTAGGGACCCTGATGTAAGGGGGGGCTCTCTGGGGACCCTGATGTAAGGGAGAGGCTCTCTGGGGACCCTGATATAAGTGGGGGGCTCTCTGGGGATATACACACACACACGTATATTACTGTATATACATGTGTATGCCCGCCCAAGTGTATGACTTTCTTTACTACGCTGCTATGGGCTCTAACTCCAGATCAATGCCCTTGAGTAAGTCCATAAAAAAAAATGAATAAAAGTCTATGAACAGGGCCAAAGGACAGCAAAATAGTAGGCAACTCCACCAAAGAGACAGGAATCAATCTCTGAAACATAACAAAAGAACACAAGGGGGCGCCAACTAAGTGCAGCATTGATGATAACTTTAATGCAGCTAAATGCAAACTCACATAAATTCTTGTCAGTGTTGTCAGGGATGTTACAGGAGTAGATCACCCAGGAGAGGCACCTCAGCAGCAGCAGCAGCCGGCGTGCTGAAGAAAGCAGCAGAACTGCTTGTCAGCCAGGGGAGGAGGTCTTCAGGAAAAACCATGGAGAGCGGAACCATAAGTGATGCATTACCATGGTTACAGGCTGCCCCCCCCCCCCCAGGCGTGATGCCATGGGACGGCCTTTAACCATGGTGATGCGTTTTGAAGCACCAGTAGGCTTCTTTGTCGAACCTGGTTTGCATTTGGCTGCTGCATTAAAGTTATCATCAATACTGCACTTAGTTGGCGCCCCCTTGTGTTCTTTTTTTTTTTTTTATCAAATACTGTAGTTAGAATGTTTCTAGTTAGAGAACGACATGACTTTTACATGAGATCTCTATCAAATGAAAAAAATATAAAAATCTTTTGTTTTTCGCAGAACCTGACATTCGAACCAAGAAGATTGTAAAGATTGTCACGCAGACGCTGGTGGACGGGAAAATTGTTGGCGAATCCAGTGAGGTTGAAGAGTTTGAGAATGCCGAGAAAGCAAATTAGTCAATACGGTCACTTGCCTGAGCTGCCTGCTTCATAATCGTGTAACAAAGTCATCCACGAGAGTCTCTCAATTATCTCAGCCATTAATCGGGTTCTTGGATTGTACAGTGTAGAGCAAAATGGCTGATTTTTTAAAAAATGTTTTTACCCAGGGTTCAAAGTTGTTCATTTATTGGATACGGACTCAAGTCTAGTTATAAGCTAGAGTGAATATTGACCATTGCTTGGTATATGTGTTAGTGTAACCTGTTCCTATATAGATGTACGCTATATGGCCAAAAGTCGTGGACCCCTGACCGTCGCGCCTACAATAAAAAGCCTGGTGAACCCTGGTTGGGGACCAGGTTCCCAAACCCTTATTGCTTCAAATTTTGGATGATCGTAGAAATTGTTGCTTTACATTTTTATATCTACTGTTTCTAGAGGCCACCCATTTTCTTTTCCTACAATAAAAAGTCAAAATATGTGGACGTTCCGTCAAATGGTTGAGTCCCAGGTGTTTCCAGTAAAGGGTACTGGTATTGTTAGAGATGTTTTACACAACTGTGCACTTCCAACCAGTTTGGGCTAGGCCCTTTTTTGACCCAACGTGACCAAGGCCAACCTTATAAAAGACGTGGGTTTATGAGTTGGGTATGAAGGAACTTGAGAGGCCTTCACAGATATCTGACCTCAACCCTACTGAACACCTTTTGAGAAGATTTGGAATCCAGTAAAGGGTACTGGTAATGTTATAGATGTTTTACACAATTGTGCACTTCCAACCAGTTTGGGCTAGGCCCTTTTTTGACCCAACGTGACCAAGGCCGACTTTATAAAAGACGTGGGTTTATGAGTTGGGTATGAAGGAACCTTGAGAGGCCTTCACAGATCTCTGACCTCAACCCTACTGAACACCTTTTGAGAAGATTTGGAATCCAGTAAAGGGTACTGGTAATGTTATAGATGTTTTACACAATTGTGCACTTCCAACCAGTTTGGGCTAGGCCCTTTTTTGACCCAACGTGACCAAGGCCAACCTTATAAAAGACGTGGGTTTATGAGTTGGGTATGAAGGAACCTTGAGAGGCCTTCACAGATCTCTGACCTCAACCCTACTGAACACCTTTTGAGAAGATTTGGAATGCCGATGGCGATGCCAGGTCTTTTCTTTCACAATACTTTTGTTGGAATGGTTTTTTGCGGAAATCACAATGCACGGCTGCCAGAAAAAAGTATGGGAAATGAGATTCATGGACCATACCATCTGTCACGTGAACAAAGATTCTTCTGAGCAGCGCATGAATGGCATTAACATAAAATATGAGTGCCGTTGTAACATAAAGTTCCCCTTAAGAGGCGGTGATAAATAGAATTTATATAATTTAAGCAATAACAAACGTGCATTGAGATATGGGGGGGCTCCAAGGCTCATAAGTTTGATAGGTAGAGCAGCACGGTAGAGCATTGAGGTCAACGATTGCCGAGGGCCGGTCTATAACAAAATAGAGCTACTGAGACATGCACTACAATGGCTTACAATGAGACTAACACTCAAAATGGGGTCCTCCCAGGTACGGAGCATTTGATCCTGGACAAAGGTGGGATTCAAGGGGACCAAAGATGATTAGGTGGTCCTATCGTAATTGCCTATGATATTCGTAGACCTAGCAAAATAAAAGGAAGTAAGGAAAAAGAAGGGAAAGAAAGGAGAAAAGAAAAAGGAGGCAGTACAGGGGAACTCTCTGGGGAGCCCATGACTTTCGTGAGGGATCAGATTTGAGCTTTTCAGTCTTTTTCATCCAACATCAGTACCCAACTTCACAAGTGGGCACAAATTCCAACAAACACTCCAAAATTTTCGAGCAAAGTCTTCCCAGAAAAGTGAACAAACGGGCTCAAACTCCATATCGATGCCCATGGATTTGGAATGAGATTTCCAACAAGCTCATTGAGGTGTTAAGGTTGGGTGTCCACAATGGTTTGGCCATATAACTTATGTGTATGAAAGCATTAACTCTATTTACATTCTAATAGGATAAAAGTGGACGAGAGGTTTCTTGCGTTTTTGTTTGGAGATTGTTATATGTGTATTGTGTTTCGGCCTGTGGCCAATTTATCGGTAGCCCTTTAATCTAATACTCACCTTTGATATAGTTTTCTGTTTGTGCAACTGTTTTTTCCCTATTTGTGCCCTAAATAAATCAAAGTTCTCTGTATAAATTATTTTCGTGGTAATATGGCTTTTTATTGCTCTGCAACACATCCATTTTGTTTGACCTTGTAGCTCGAAATGAGTAATACTGTGTATGTTTAGAGGACAAAATGTATAACCCCGAATTATTTTACCTTTTGAACACAGAGAAAACATTGAAATAACTATCTGGTCTCAGGGAACCCGTTACAAGTCAAGGTACATTAATGTGATGGTCAGTGGGAAGAATGACCCCCTTAAAGATGGCTAAAGGATCAAGGGTGTCAATGGGTACTTATCTGAGAGGCAGAAATTGCTCATTGCTCAAGGAACCCCTAGCAACCTCTGGAGGAACCCTAGGGTTCCATGGAACCCATAGCAACCTCTGGAGGAACCCTAGTTGAGAAACCCTGATATAACCCAACTAAATTTTATTGTGCAATTGCCCACAGCTGCAAATTTCCACAGTCAATGTATACAGTAGGATCAGTATGTAAGTATATCTATGGATCGAAGCATTTCACCCAAAAGCAGGGCTTCCTCCCGATCCATTTGATTGTAAGCTCTATCACGCAATGCAAGCTGATAAAGAATAAAATGTATATTATTACAAACAGCAATAGTTTAGAGATACTACATAATAGAATGTATAATGTTTGTTTTGGCACTGTGATTGATAGAGTTTACAATCAAGTGGATCCTGAGAAAGCCCAATTTTTTGGGTGAAATGCGTTGGTCCATAGATATACATATATAAACAAAGCCTGGGGAATGCCCAGGAAAAAATTCCAAGCCTACTTACCACCAGCTCGCAGACAACCAAATTAACCTGTCTAACAGTACATACATACTGATCCTACTGTATACATTGAATATTGAAATATGCATTTTTCTTTTGTCTAATTTTGGGTACGTTAACTATCCCTATCTCCTCATGATTCTTTTTAGGGTTAAAGAGGAAGTGTCTCTCTTTTTTGCAATTTGATATTTATAGGAGGTAGTGCCATATATATGTGACAAGGACTCAAACTTTTACAACTAATTTACAACTATATTTTCCTGTCTAGCAGACAGAGTCAGGGGAGATTTAAGTCTTGCGTGTGTTTAAGAGAGACTTTCACTAGGGAAGGGAGGTGGCTAGGGAAAACTGATTCAGATATAAATTACAGGCAGCCAAAGGTGTCTTCACATAACCTGCAGCAGCCATCCAAATCTGCATGCCATCGGTTAAAGCTAGGTCTTTATGACAGGCTCGATTTGCATACTTGGCGAGCTCTGGCATGTAGTCCGTTCATCTACCCTTGACTCCAGCCAGGATTCAAGAAGGAGGATTCAAGCCACCGTGACCGTGAAAGGGTACCCTGTCAGCCTCTGGAATGGAGGTTCCTCTGCATCAGGTCCTCAGGGTGTTTCATCTGTTGCCTTCTTTAGCAAGGGCAGTTTGAGATTTTTGACTTTTCCTTGATAATGTCCAGGAGGGAGGTAAAGAAGTAATGGTCCCTCTGATTCCACAAACTCTGGGGTCCTTTTGCAGGCACTGGAGCATAAAGAAGTCCATCTGCCACAAATCACCAGAGGCAGAGGTTACCAAAGGCACAAGTTCTCTGACAAAGCTGTCCTCAGCTATCCCCCCCTCAAACACATAGAAGTCCCAGGATTTGTGAGGGATGAAACCCACCCCTGGAAGACTGCTCAATGTTCTCCTCCTTCTGAATGACACCATGACAGTAATGCTCCTCATGCTCTATATGTGCCAGCTGTAGCCTCACAAGGACGGGGTCAGGATAAAGTGGACCCTGAGATACCAGGAAGGCTACCTCAGGTTGCTCTACTTCCAGTGCCCAGTCTATTATCCCATGCTCTATCTGCTCCATCAGGTTGAGGACAGGTGTCCAGGAAAGGCAATTGTGTAAGCCCCTGCCGAATGGTGAACAGTAGGTTGGTGCCATTGTCACACACAACCTTTCCTGGCACATGATGGTGTGGGATTACCAGCCTTTGGGCCTGCCCCTGCAGAGCTGACAGAATCTGTGCCCTAGTGTTTCTGCTGCCCCCTAGGTATACCAGCAGCAAAACTGTGTGGTAGCATTTTGCCTGAGCTGTTGGATAGTCTCTTGAATGCTTGGGGAGACTGGTGGTTCTAAGAACAGCTCACCGGAAGAGAGTATTGACATGAAAGTGACTCCTCTGTCACCGTCACCACGTATCAGGATGGAAAGTGGCACAACCAGCTCCAGTGGTGTGCCCCATCCTCCATCCCATCCTACAGCAAGGTGACTCAGTGGGCCATGAACAAGGTAAAAAGTCCCTGCCTATACTTGCTAGACGCATATTTGTGGCCAGCTGGAACATCAGCAGCTGTAAAGCCAAATATTATGCCAAGCTGGCATTGATAAGCTGGGATTGGGTGTGGCTGAGAGTGCAGTTTTCCTTCTGTTCCAGCATCTGAGGCAAAGAAACCTGCCTGCTCAATGCTAAAGATGGAGATGGCAGATTGGGATTGGCAGAATCAGAGCATGATTGCAGCCAAGGTTTGCCCCTACTTTGGTGGCTCCACGGAAAGGATCGTAAGGTAAACTTCTGGTACCCTGTAAATACTTTCATCCCTATCACTTGAGACTCATGATAAGGAATCTTGTATAGTAGAGGGAAGGGTGGAGAAGAGCTAGAAGAAAGAAGACGAGAAGTGTGGCCCTTTTTTCCTCACCACTACTGGCACCACACTTACTGGTTGTATCTTATGCTTGCTACTCTGCGCGACCCAATGCTGATCCTTTTCCCTGCTGGAATAGACCTGCATCAGGGGCAGAACTACCACCATAGCGACCCATGCGGGCGCTATGGGGCCCGCAGCCAAGTGGGGCCCGGTGAGGATGAGAGCACTGCTGGCACAGTCTCCCAGCCAGGGGAAGAGAGAGGAGAGGAAGAGGCAAGCTGTCCATGTCATCAGAGAGCTGAATTGCCCGATGTAATAGCTTTCATTAGAACTTCCAGTGTTCCCGGGGCTCACGTCACATAGCTCCACCTCTTGGCCCGGCACCTTTGATAGACAGAATGCCGCTCCAATGCGGGACGTGTGACGTCATCAAAGGCATCGGGCCAAGAGGTGGGGCTATGTGACGATGAGCCCCGGGAAGACAGGAAATTCAAATGAAAGCTATTACAGCGGGCAATCTCGCTCTCTGCTGATCCGGGTGGCTTGCCTCTTCCTCTGCACAGGTGAGGCTGTATGGGGCACAGGCAGACCAGGCTGTATTGGGCACAGGCAACGCTGCATTGGGCACAGGTCACGTTGTATGGGGAACAGGTCACGCTGTATGGGGCACAGGTCACGCTGCATTGGGCACAGGTCACGCTGTATGGGGCACAGGTCATGCTGTATTGGGCACAGGTCACGCTGTATGGGGCACAGGTCATGCTGTATGGGGCACAGGTCATGCTACATTGGGCACAGGTCACGCTGTATTGGGCACAGGTCACGCTGTATGGGGCACAGGTCACGCTGCATTGGGCACATGTCACGCTGCATTGGGCACAGGTCACGCTGCATTGGGCACACGTCACGCTGTATGGGGCACAGGTCATGCTGCATTGGGCACAGGTCATGCTCCATTGGGCACAGGTCACGCTGCATTGGGCACAGGTCACGCTGTATGGGGCACAGGTCACGCTGCATTGACACTAGGGCAGCTGTGGGGGGGGGCTGTTTGCAGGGGGGCCCCATACAACATTTTGCTATGGGGCCCTGCTATTTCTAGTTTCGCCCCTGACCTGCATACAAAAACCTCTAACACCCTTTAAATACTTTCATGACTATCACTTGAGGCTGCTGATAGGGATTCTTGTATAGTGGGCTGAGAGGTGGAAAGAGAAAAACTGGAAAGAGAAGGAAAAGTGTGGCCCTTTTGCTTCCTACCAATATCCTTCAGGTGCTGCACTAACCAAGCTGCATGGTGAGCACTTCATACATAATACCCAAATGACCGATGTTATTAACACACTTGAGATGCTGCTGACTGCAAATGACCATGGTGAGGATTGCATGTGATGAAAAAGGCCCCAGGAGATAGCAGTGGCCTAGACCCCACAGCTCTGCAATCTGGTGGTATAGGGTGGCTGCTTCTTCCACTTCTCTTTGAGCTGCCGCAAGCTGACCTCCTGCCTCTCTGCTGTTATGCCTGTCCCTCACTTACCTCCTCTAGTATATTTGGCACCAAAGCATGGTCAGAGACACCTCAACCACATCATCCAATTCCAGTCCCTAAGAGGGTTCCATCATGCAGCTGGCCCTAATGAAGGGACCCTGCCGATTAGATTGGTAGACTATACAGCCACCAAGCCACCCCTCCAATAAAACCCCCATCACCAGCCACCACTGCCTCCTCTCCCAAGCTGGCTGATTCTCCTTCCTTTTTCTTCTTACTTTTCAACACCGACCAGGTTAACATGAAGCATATACTGTAAGTAAAACAAAGCCGGCAGCTCGATCTTTCACAATGAATGAGTTTATTAATCCAGGCGTAGCGCAACAGGGGAATTACAACAGGTGTTTTCTACTATATTTAAGGTTAATATGAAGGTCTACACTTCATTTCCCATCCCTATTCGCCGTAGGAGGGGGCCACATAACATTTTTGCTATGGGGCCCTCAGCCCTGTGATTTCTCACTTCGCCTCAGCTTTCAAGCCCATGGCTTTCAATTGACACATCTATTTCATCTCTTGTTGCAATATAACAAAATCAAAACTTGCCCCATGGGGGTTCTGGAGGATCTGATCTAAAGCTACAAAGGAGCACTTGCAATTGCCAAAACCTGGGATTGAACCAGGGACCTTTAGACCTTCAATGAAAGCCTAACGCTCTCCCAACTGAGCTATTTTGACCTGTTAATGCTCCTGATGGATATGTAAGAATGATCATAATGATGATAAAATGCTGCATGCCTACCAAAGGAGGATGATGGTTCTCCAGTACTAATGACATGGAAATGATTTTGATAGGAGGCATGAACTGGGTTTTTTTTAATCCAATATGGATGTTGTTATGTGAAGTCTTGTTGTGGCACCCTTAAAGACCCAACATAGTTTGGATATTTTCTTATTGAGCTACAGATGGGATGTTGGTGCCAATGTTCTGCAGCCATGCTTTGTTAATTTCTGTATAACAATGTGTTGTTTATTAAATGAGAGGTTGGCTCCCTCTCGTGTCCTTTTTATGCTAATGTTGTTAGAACCTTTCTTTGCAGTTCTGAGACACAGCCCTGTAAAGCATTTAGGGAAATGTAGTTCAATGTTCCAGTGACTCCTATGTTTGAATTAGTCAAGGAACTACCTACCCACAATGCTCAGTTCACCTACCCACAATGCCAAGCCACAGAACAGCCTGCTGGGTAAGCAAATAAAAGGGACAGGCGTGGCACGTTTTCTCTCTCTCTCTGGGACGCCATTAACCACTTCAGCCCCGGAAGGATTTACCCCCTTCTGGTTTGGCATTTCAGCCCTGTGGCTGCAGCATTCGACTGCTCAGTGTTGGTAGTTGTTCATGGTTGCTTGGTTTCGGTAGATGTCCATGGTTGTTTGGTGTCTGTAGCTGTCCATGGTTGCTTGGTATTGGTAGTTGTCCATGGTTTCTCTGTTTTGGTAGTTGTCCATGTTTGCTAGGTGTTGGTAGTTGTCCATGGCTTCTCGGTTTTGGTAGTTGTCCATGGTTGCTTGGTTTCAGTAGGGAATGTACATTGTGGAGTGTATGGCGGTGGGTAGTATGTGCAGGGAGAGGCGAGCGGAGTGTATGGTGCTTCCGCTACTGTGACATGTCTCATCCATGGGTGCAGTATCTGTCAGAGCACAGTGGGCCCCCCCCCCAAGGGGCCCCAAGTGCAGTGCACACATTGCACCCATAGAAGATATGCCACTGCACTGCATCCCAATAGACATGAATGGGACTTTTTTGACTGCATGGGATGCATAGGTGTTTTGTGCATCCATGTAAGGCAGTCCTGTTAACTGCTTGTTTTTTCTTGTGTTTTTTTGCATTTTGCTGGTTTTGTTGTGTTTTTTTGGGTTCTTGTCTGCCCGATGGTTTGACATTGCAGCCCTTAGGCTGCAGCATCCGACTGCTTGGTGTCGGCAGCTGTCCATGGTTGCCTGGTTTTGGTAGTTGTCCATGGTTGCTTGGTTTCGGTAGTTGCCCATGGTTGCTTGGTGTTGGTAGTTGCCCATGGTTGCTTGGTTTTAGGAGTTGTCCACGGTTGCTTGGTGTTGGTAGTTGTCCATGGTTTCTTGATTCCGGTAGTTGTCCATGTTTTCTTGGTAGTTGTCCATGGTTGCTTGGTTTCAGGAGTTGTCCATGGTTGCTTGGTGTTGGTAGTTGTCCATGGTTGCTCAGTGTTGGTATTTGCCCATGATTGTCCATTTGGTGGCATGGGATTCACAGGTGTTTCGTGCATCCACATAAGGCAGTCCCATTCATTTTTTCTGGTTGTCTTTGTGTTTTTTTGCATTTTGTTGTGGTTTTTGGGGTTCTTGTCTGCCCGATGGTTTGACATTGCAGCCCTGTGGCTGCAGCATCTGACTGCTTGGTGTCGGTCCATGGTTGCCTGGTTTCGGTAGTTGTCCATGGTTTCTTGGTAGTTGTCCATGGTTTCTTGGTAGTTGTCCATGGTTGCTTGGTTTTGGTAGTTGCCCATGGTTGCTTGGTGTTGGTAGTTGCCCATGGTTGCTTGGTGTTGGTAGTTGCCCATGGTTGCTTGGTGTTGGTAGTTGTCCATGGTTTCTGGATTTCGGTAGTTGTCCATGGTTTCTTGGTAGTTGTCCATGGTTGCTTGGTTTTGGTAGTTGCCCATGGTTGCTTGGTGTTGGTAGTTGCCCATGGTTTCTTGATTTCGGTAGTTGTCCATGGTTGCTCAGTGCTGGTAGTTGTCCATGGTTGACCATTGACTGCAGCTTCCGGCTCTTACTCTCCTTGTTGCAGTCAATGAAATCTAGCTTCTTCTCTGGCTCTATTAGTGTTTTATGAGCCTCTTTGTTGGACATTGGCACCGGAATCAGTAGTTCCTGGTGCTTTGGTGAATTTTTGATCTTTGGTGGCTTGATCAAACTGCCACCTACGTATGAAAAATTGGCAAACTTCTCCTGATCTTTTGGTGATATTGCAGCCTTCCGTTGATCGCAGTCGATAAATTCAGCCAATTTTATACTGCTACATGATGGTTTCTCATGAATCTGTGAAGAGAAAAACGCATTAATAACTGTTTCTAATTGATACAGAAAATGGTCACAAAGTATGGTGAACCCAACCCTTGAGGTGTGGCGAATTTTACAAAACAGGCTCCTTCCACCCTAGCTCCCTCTAGTGGTCAAAAGAAACGTTAGACTGCATTATCCCACCCTTGAAGAATATCCAAGCCCAGGAACAAATTAGTATTTTTCCAGCTTAGACCTTGAACCAACTCTCCTCTATGCAATGGAGATAAGGAGAAGTGGAGGTGTTTTTAACCCAATTTAGAAGAGCAGGTAAGGGTGACAACGCTGCTTCTCCGTAGATACAGTACAGTGAGTGAGCGTTTCCACCCTTAGGCACGAAATGTGCAGCAGACGGGATTAAGTAAAGTAAATCAGATCTCAGCTGTGCACCTGACCCATACACAGTAATCATCTCCAGTAATAACCAGAATTCATTCAGACCAGGTCATATGATTGTGTAGTGATCACAAGCACATATACATGAATGTCTTCGATGGTGAACAGCCTGCCGGTGAAAATTCCCCTCCTCCCCATATGTGGTTAGCCTCCATTATCCGTATACTTACCAGTCCTGATTTAGAAGGCGTGCATAGCTTTCTTCCCTCTAACTCCACCCAGTCGATATTCTTGAAGAACGGGTGGTTCCTGATGTCACTGACTTGGTGTTTTCGTTCATCTTGGTCTTTCCACAGAAGCTGTAAAATAGAATGAAATATAATGAGACACCGAAGGAGCAATAACAATATCCGAGCAATAGAGAAGCTGAGGCTCTAAGCATACTTACTCTCTTTAGGAGGTCTTGGAGGTCAGGGTCCATATTCTGTGGATAATCAGGATCCTGGCTGATGGTCCTGTCGATACAATTTTGGAAGGCGTCCTTGCGTTTGTAGAAGGGGTGTTTGCCAACCGCCATTTCATATACTATTACTCCAAGGGAGAAATAGTCAGCCATGGCATAATAATCCAGTTTTTTCAAGACCTGTAGAAACATAAGAGAGACAAAGAAAGATGAGCACGTTGTCAGAGGACAGAGATGACAATATAGTGACATATGGGTTGTAGGAAGCTCATGGAGGACTAAAATCATGCTTAAACGACACCATACTGAGGAGGGGCTTGTTAATATTGGAGGTGGGATAGGGTCCTCCAAATTTACTAAACAAAGGGTCAGTTTACAGTCCTTTAGACACTAGGAGGCCCAGACTGAGGCTCGTGGCAGTAAAAATCCCTCATCTTTGGTATTATGTTGTTGTCAGTTGGAGGAATAGGGCCCCATCATTGGCGTCAGTGGGAGGAATAGTGCCCCATCATTAGTATTAGTGGTAGGAATCGTGCCCCATCATTCCTATTAGTGGGAGGAATAGTTCCCCATCATTGGTGTCAGTGGGAAGAATAGTGCCCCATCATTGGTGTGATTGGAAGAATAATGCCCTGTTGATTAAGTGGAGAGAATGGTGCCCCAAGGGCCAGATAAAGGCAAGCAAAGGGCCACAGTTTGGCAATCACTGGCCTTGAGGTATATTTTCACTTTGCGCATACTTACTTCTGGCGCCATGTAGATTTCTGTCCCTGCAAATCCATTAGTTCTCTTAGACTCGGTGACTCCCCTCACTGCTACTCCAAAATCTGCGATTCTAGCATGGCCGGCGCTGTCTAAGAGAATGTTTTCTGGCTTCAGATCTCTGTGAACGATCTCTTTGGCATGCAGGAATTGCAGGCCACACAGCATTTCCGCCGTTAGGTTTCTGATGAAGAAAGAAGTACATGGATTAGCATTGAAATTCATCAAAGACTAGTTAAAGCTAAATATGAAGTGACTTCTCCCTATAGTACGTAGGGGTATGGATGGATGGGATCAGATCGGGGGGCCTGGCTAGGTCACTGCCTGTCCTCAGTGGTCAGCCACCCCCGACTTCAAAGTGATCCTGACATCGGACTTACCTTATCTTGTCCACAGGTAGTCGAGCTGAAGGTTTCATCAGTTCACGGAGCTCCCCTTCGCTAAGATACTCCATAACATAGACCAGATGAGTCTGTGGAAAAAAAAGAAAACAAGGTTACGTTATAGACATTGAAAATTTCAGTCTGTGGAGGAATATAAGGAGACATACTAAGTGCTTCGCAGGGGAACTCTGAAAAACCTGACAGAGAGAGGTGGCGTAGGCCACCATCACTGAAATATCTTGTCTGGCTGTTAGGGTGATCCCATGACTTCCATACTTTGGCTCCCCATCCTGGAAGATGCATGTAGATCAGGAGATCTGACTTGTAGACTTGTTTTGGCTCACTAAAAGTTTTGAGGCCAGAGACAGCCAGACAGCTAGCAATGTCTAAAGTCAGTAATGGCGGACTCTCAGTGCGTGGTTTATTGAAGGAAAACCTCTACTCTGTATGGTTGATGTCACCAAGTTCCAGCCTTATAGGAAGCACTCTAGAGTTCTTCTCTTACCTTTACTGCTTTCCCCTGATCTACAGCCAGAACCTGATGTGTGGAACACAAGGGAAGCTCTCCCCCAATTTAGCACTTAGTGCCTGAAGGACTTTTTGACATGTCTAAACACTGTCATCTTATGGGGCAAAGGGATGCTTAGCCTTGTGTAAGTTTTGACTCCAAAAAAGTCACAATTATTGTAGGGGGTCTGGATCAGTAGATGAGCACAGTACAGGGAAGAGAAGAAGAAATTGGTAGATGAAAAGACTTACCTTTGTCTGGAATGAGCCGTACATATGGACAATGGATGGGTTCTCTCTGCTTTCTTCTAGGATGCATCTCTCAGTAAGGGCAATTCTGGGATCATTTGCCAGGAGTTGCGTCTTTCTGACGAACTTCAAAGCCAGCTTTTGGTTAGTGGCGGGATGGGTGGCCAACACTACTTTTCCAAAGCTCCCCTCTCCAACTACCTTATAGAAGGTGAAGCTATTCAACTGTAGCTTGCATGACTTGCCCTTCCTGATATTGCTAGGTGGGACAAGTTCAGCTGACTTTTTGTTGGTGGTGGGGATGGACGGAGTTGGGAAAGACTTTTTACTTTCAACATCCCTGCTTACTGGAGATCGGTCCTTCAACTTTCCACTGTTGATTTTGCTCTGTGGATTCAGCCCAGGCAATTTGGCTCCAAGATGTGAAGACACCATAGGTGATGGTTTACTCTTTTTGGAGTTTGGTGGTTTCTTGCTCTTTAAGGGGCTGGTGGATGGAGCCAAAAATATTTTTTTGACTTCAGTGGTGGAAGGAGTGGTCGGATTTTGTTGGTCCTTCTTAACTGCATCCAATTTGGTGAGTTTAATCTCACTGGTGGATGGAACCAGTGTTTTCTCACCCTCCATGGCGTTTGACTTGACCAGATTTTGCTGGTCCTCCATTGCTGTGTCCAGTTTGGTTATTATACTTTCACTGGTAGTAGTAGCCAGTGGAGTTTTCTTACTGTTCTTCCTGGATGGAATGACTGGGCATTGCAGAGATACTGTAGTTACCTGAACCTCATCCTCACTGGTAGACTGAACCAGTGCAGTATCTGCCCTCTGCTTGGTGGATCGGATGACTGCAGTTTGCTGGTCATCCGCGGTCATAGAAGGTCCTGTTGCCTCGTCATCACTCTTGGATGGAACCAGTGCAGTGTTGTCACCCTCAATGGTAGATGGAGTGACTGCACTTTCTTGGTCCTCCACTGTCAAAGATGGTGTTTCCTCACTGTCACTGGTGGGTGGAACCAGTGCAGTGTTCTCACCCTCAATGGTGGATGGGGTGACTGCACTTTGATGGTCCTCTACAGTCATAGCCGGTGTCGTTGGCTCGCTGTCACTGGTGGATACAACCAGTGCAGTGATCTCACCCTCAATGGTAGATAGGGTGACTGCACTTTGTTGGTCCTCCACAGATGGTGCTGCTTCCTCACTGTCACTGGTGGATGGAACCAGTGCAGTGGTCTCACCCTCAATGGTAGATGGGGTAACTTCAATTTGTTGGTCCTCCTCAGATGGTGCTGGAACCAGTGCAGTGGTCTCACCCTCAATGGTAGATAGGGTGACTGCACTTTGTTGGTCCTCCACAGATGGTGCTGCTTCCTCGCTGTCACTGGTGGATGGAACCAGTGCAGTGGTCTCACCCTCAATGGTAGATAGGGTGACTGCACTTTGTTGGTCCTCCACAGATAGCGTTGCTTCCTCGCTGTCACTGGTGGATGGAACCAGTGCAGTGGTCTCACCCTCAATGGTAGATAGGGTGACTGCACTTTGTTGGTCCTCCACAGATAGCGTTGCTTCCTCGCTGTCACTGGTGGATGGAACCAGTGCAGTGGTCTCACCCTCAATGGTAGATAGGGTGACTGCACTTTGTTGGTCCTCCACAGATAGCGCTGCTTCCTCGCTGTCACTGGTGGATGGAACCAGTGCAGTGGTCTCACCCTCAATAGTAGATAGGGTGACTGCACTTTGTTGGTCCTCCACAGATAGCGCTGCTTCCTCGCTGTCACTGGTGGATGGAACCAGTGCAGTGGTCTCACCCTCAATGGTAGATAGGGTGACTGCACTTTGTTGGTCCTCCACAGATAGCGCTGTTTCCTCGCTGTCACTGGTGGATGGAACCAGTGCAGTGGTCTCACCCTCAATGGTAGATAGGGTGACTGCACTTTGTTGGTCCTCCACAGATAGCGCTGTTTCCTCTCTGTCACTGGTGGATGCAACCAGTGGAATGTTCTCACCCTCCGGGGTGGAACTGGTGACACTGGGAGATGATGAATAATTATCTCCTGCAGAGAGAAAAAAAAAATGTAATTCTTTCTGTTCATGTTATACAAATCTGAGGACATTTAAATATGTTTTCTTTTACATATGTATGTAAGTGTCATGATAATAACATGTGCTACTCATCTATAGAATATATCTTCTATACACACATGGACAATATTGTTGTTGCCCCCCCCCCCCCCCCCCAGGAGACCATTCTCAGCTCATGGCTTACATATGTATGTAAGCCAGAAAACGTGTGCTTTAAAAAGCCCCCTTGACATCTCTAACACCAATCCCCCCCTGGGAATATCCAGACCTAAACTTTGAGGCCACCAAGAGATAACAATCGTAATGTAATATCTCACTGCGCTGAGATCTCTGTGCCAAAGACCACTGATCTGCTACAAGGGGGGGCACCATATTGGTTCAGTATGTATGCAGGCTGTGCTGCCTGTTTAGTACTGCTTGTAAACCCTCTGAATGGGGTTTATTTACTAAAGGCAAATCCACTTTGCACTACAAGAGCACTTGGAAGTGCAGTCGTTGTAGATCTGAGGGGGACATGCAAGGAAAATAAAAAACAGCATTTTTGCTTGCACGTGATTGGATGATAGAAATCAGCAGAGCTTCCCCTCAGATCTACAATGACTGCACTTCCAAGTGCACTTGTAGTGCACAGTGGATTTGCTATATATATATATATATATATATATATATATATATATATATATATATATATATATATATATATATATATATATATATATATTTATTTATTTATTTTTTTGTATATTACATAGATAGACATTTCGTTAAAAAAAAAATATATATATATATATATATGTATATGTAGCGCTGATAGATTTTTAATCTACTGCTGATAGGTAAATTTAGTGGGTTATCTGTTCATACATAGTCAGATTTGCCTCTGTTCCAGCTCGGCTGAGTTGCATGTAATTTCACACTGTGCCTGTGGGTGTCGTTGTTACTATGGGCCAGTGTTGGAAATGCAACACGTTGAAGTGTATAGGTGCTCCTCTGTCCCGGAGATAACTCGGTGGAGGTGGTCCTCCGAGTTGCATTCTGGGAGAGGGTATTTATGGGACAGACGCCATGTTTCAGGGTTCTTGTTCCGTCCACCTCCTGGCCGACAGGTATGCGCTAGGAGTACTACCTTGTGGTCCTCCGATCGGGAGGCCCATGGTGCTGCGGCGTGTGGGTGGGCCCAGAGGCTTGTCTGGGGCCTACCACAGCGGCAGAGGAATGGTCCTGGGCTGTCTATCCTGTGTGAAGAAGCTGGACAACTGAGAAGATCCCAGGGGAGGACCCGTCATGGAAGGATCATGCAGAGTGCTGGTTTGGAGAGGGGCCTGGTGACTCAGTTGGAGGACATATCCTAAAGTGGTCCTACCGCATAGTACTGCCGGGTTGGCTTAAAGGTCCTAGTGCTGTGTTTCATTGTTAATGGTAAACCAATACATCCTGTGGCAGAGGAATGTACAGGTTTTGTTTCAATCAACTCTGTGGCAGAGACTTTTGTTTGTGCTGCGTACTGGCTGCTAGGTTAGTGAGAGAAACCTATCCAGGCGGGCAAAGATTCAACTCTAGAGAGAGAGTATATTCAGCTACAAGTTTTCAATCCCTAATGCTACACAAAGAACATTAAGAAAAGGTATTTGAGCTTCCCTGCAACTTTCCTTCTACCTCTTTCCTGCTACTTCCTTCAATCTACGTTTATTAAAGCATTGGAAAAGATACTCAAGTGTCCGGTGCCTACATTGTTTATGGTAAACTCAACGGGACCCTAGACCCGGTTCTGGTGAAATAGAGGTAATAAAGGTGACAGTAACAGCCCGCTTAAACCAGCAGCCCCACCGAGAGTTATTGCTACATGTGGGGGCTCGTCCGGGATTTGTTAGCCGTCAACCTCCCGCAACCCTGAGAAGTATTTCACCGGGAGTTTACGTTGGAATAAATTACTGGACTTTGTCATTTTTCAGGAGAAGAAGGGGTTAAAGTTGCAGGACTTTATTTCTGCCTGCGTAGGCTGGGGGTGAGAAGTAAAAGCCCGGGAGCTACGTGATCAGAAGAACAAGTGGGAGGAGCCTAACCTACTTGTTACCGCGTGGGACACGGGTGTGTGTTTGGCGCCAGAGAAGAAGAGAGGCCTCGTGATCGTGCTGAGAAGATCAGAGTGCGGCCATGTCTTTTTTGTTGATACAGCCAATTATGGGACCTAAGATGTTCCCTACGAGTACCGCTGCGGGTGCTATGCTGACCGGAACCTTGCTGACAGATACCGGTATTCATCTGAAACCGCAGGGGAGGTTTGTCCTCTATACAGTCGGAGATATTGAAGGGCTGGGCATGCTTTGCCACAAGTGTGAAGGACTGGCCATACATCTCCGTCCATTTGGTCGTTGTTTGCAGTGCGGAGAATATTTGTTCATAGTGGAGCAACCTACTATGTCGCCCCGTGCCTATCGGGTGGACTGGGCTACAGGTATTGCCACAGTAGAAGCTGCTACTATTGCTTCTGGAGAACAACAGGCCGTGATTTTGTCTGTTGTCGCCGAGAGTGTCCCTGAGGGAGATACCGCTGTCATTACTTCATCAGCGGACATTACTTTGATTTCTGCGTCCACTACACCTATCCCCGTTGCACCTGTCCAGAGGAAGGTGGGATATGTGAAGGCTTCCCGCGGCCGTGGTCGAGGCCTACCCCAGAGACTACCCGAACCGGAGCCGGAGAAATATATGGATCCGGAGAAGTCCACGTCAGGAATGGGTGAGAGATCAGAGGGAAGCATATCTGGGACTCTGTGTAAATATTTGCCAGCAGAGGAGTTGAGAGATTCGGAGATAGATTCCATGTCGGATCTCTCCGGTGGTGATGATTTATTTGAGACTATGTCACAGGAACTGTTATGGGCTCAGGGTGAAGATGTTGCTTCTGCCTTGACTTTCTCAGAGTGGATAGCCCTGGAGTCTGGGAAAACATCACCTTGTGTGGAGCCACACAGTACTATCAAGGAGACATTGCTTAAAGTTGCTACTTTGCTTCCGACACCCGTCAGGCCTATGGTGAGCAAATCACTGAACTCTTGTGTGCCTCCTGGTTTGGGGAAAAATAGATCTTTGCCTAAACTTGCACGTTTGCAGAGAGTGCTTAACAAACGTGTTGCTACGGAATATGGTCTGGAGTTTCCCTATGTTACTCGGGACATTATGCAAGAAATTGAGGCCAACCGGGAGCTCTGGTACAGTGAAGCTGTTTGGGACTATTTATCTGTGCCTAGGCCTTTCCAGAAAACTGGATGTTCTGTTGCCATGGACGAACGCTTCAGTGGATGTTTCCTACACTGGAACTATGGTCGGCACATCTATGCTGACAAAGTGGTCATTTGCAGGCCCGGAAAAGATGATATTGTGTACTCTATCACTACTGTGGATAAACTGGGAAAGAAACTGACATTGCCAGATCCCCGGTTTTATTGGTGATTATGAACAAAGAACTTTGGGGTGTATAGTTAGATAGTGTCAGTGTCTAGAGATCTTCGTGGTCAAGAGATAATGTTTATCCCAGCGTTTCTAAATCCAAAGACTCTTTGCTAGCTGGATTTTCTTTATTGAAAGGAGGTGATTTGCCTAAAAATAGGGATGGACTTCTAAAGTTACTTTAGTTTGTTTCGTTAAAAGATATATGGGAAGAGAGTGTCATTCTTCTTTTGGAATGAGACTTTGCTCCTAAACTGTTTAACCACTTGCTTACTGGGCACTTAAACCCCCCCTCCTATCCAGACCAATTTTCAGCTTTCAGCACTGACGCACTTTGAATGACAATTGCGCGGTCATGCAACACTGTACCCAAATGAAATTTTTACCATTTTTTCACCACAAATAGAGCTTTCTTTTGGTGGTATTTGATCACCTCTGCGGATTTTACTTTTTGTTAAAAAAATGTAAAAAAATGATTTTTTTTTTTTAAATTGTTATTTTTTTATATTTTGTTATAAGAAATTTAAAACGGGTTATTTTTCTCCTTTATTGATGTACGCTGATGAGGCGGCAGTGATGGGCACTGATAGGCGGCAGTGATGGGCACTGATGGGCGGCAGTGATGGGCACTGATGGGTGGCAGTGATGGGCAGCACTGCCGGGTGGCTCTGATTGGCACTACAGGTGGGCATTGATAGGTGGCACTTGTGGGCATTGATAGGTGGCACTTGTTGGCACTGTTAGGTGGCACTGTGGGCACTGTTAGGTGGCACTGTGGGCACTGTTAGGTGGCACTTTTAGGTGGCACTGATGAGGCAGATGTGCCTCTTGCACTTGGGGACCGATGTCCCTCACATCCTAGCCGGTGATCGGCTTTTTTTTCTACTCACGCTGTCAGCGTGAGTAAAAAAAAAAAAAAAAACGATTACCGATCTTTTGTTTACATCATGTGATCAGCTGTCATTGGCTCTCAGGTTTGGGAGCTATTTTGACAGACGTTGGGGACAACGTCTATTGTAGTGGGGGGAGTATGTAGCGCTGGTAGATTTTTAATCTACTGCTGATAGGTAAATTTAGTGGGTTATCTGTTCATACATAGTCAGATTTGCCTCTGTTCCAGCTCGGCTGAGTTGCATGTAATTTCACACTGTTACTATGGGCCAGTGTTGGAAAGGCAACACGTTGAAGTGTATAGGTGCTCCTCTGTCCTGGAGACAACTCGTCGGAGGTGGTCCTCCGAGTTGCATTCTGGGAGAGGGTATTTATGGGACAGACGCCATGTTTCAGGGTTTTTGTTCCGTCCACCTGCTGGCCCTCCTGGCCGACAGGTATGCGCTAAGAGTATTACCTCGTGGTCCTCCGATCGGGAGGCCCACGGTGCTGCGGCGTGTGGGTGGGCCCAGAGGCTTGTCTATCCTATGTGAAGAAGCTGGACAACTGAGAAGATCCCGGGGGAAGACCCGTCATGGAAGGATCATGCAGAGTGCTGGTCTGGAGAGGGGCCTGGTGACTCGGTTGGAGGACGTATCTGGAAGTGGTCCTACCGCATAGTACTGCCGGGTTGGCTTAAAGGTCCTAGTGCTGTGTTCGTTGTTCATCGTAAACCAATACATCCTATGGCAGAGGATCGTACGGGTTTTGTTCCAATCAAGTCTGTGGCAGACATATATATATATATATATATGTATATTATGTTATAAAAAAAATAAATAAATATATATATATATATATATATATATATATATATATATATATATATATATATATATATATATATATATATATTATACACACATACATACACATACTGTATATATTTTACAAAAAGAAAAAAAATATATATATATTTTAAAACATAATGTACATATATATACATATATATATATATATATATATATATATATATATATATATTATGTTTTAAAAATATATATATACATTTTTTTCTTTTTGTAAAATGTATACAGTATGTGTATGTATATATGTATGTATGTGTGTGTGTGTATAAAATATATATATATATATATATATATATATATATTTTTTTTTTTTTTTTTTTTTTTTTTTTAATGAAATGTCTCTATCTATCTATACACTGTATATATAAATGTATACAATATATATGTATATATTTTTTTTCTTTTTGTAAAATATATACAGTATGTGTATGTATATATGTATGTGTGTAAATATATATATTTATATACAGTGTATAGATAGATAGTCCTTGTATTCAAAATCATAACTGTAAATGTTGATGGGGACACACGTGTTTGTCAGTCTGTTGTGTGTTCTCCTTCATATTGAGCAGCCAATGAGATCGGGGCATTCCTCCCTCACACCTGATTCATGTCTCCTGCTGGCCAACTGCCACCTGAGCAGATCGCCCAACTGCCACCTGAGCAGATCGCCCAACTGCCATCTGAAGGAGTGAGCTGAGATTATATTTGAATAATAAAAATGTATCCAGTATAGAATTCCCTCCAGTTTCTTCCATTATAATTGAATGAAATCCTACATACCTTCTGGGTGTCTCTGTCGGGATTTTAGATGAATACAGGGGCAGACGGTGTTAAGAACTGCCCTGAACCCCCGCCTGATACCCTTACACACCCCCCTACGAGGGGCTTTGGGCTGTGCGGGGGGCTGGTTTTCTGATGGTAAGGTTGCAACCATTTTTGATTGCATATTTGGTTCTCCTATTTTGATAAACAGAAGATCCGCTAACTTAATCGCACTTCTGTCACTATGAAAACGAGCCAATTATAAAATAATAAGCAACGTGTCTCAGAGCAACAGATCTCACGTCCTTTCCCTACAAGAGAAATTCTGTGAGTGAGCCCAACTGCCGCCAGAGCTCCTTATGTCAGGAATGTGACATCATCAATGACCATATATGGGCATGTCACATGGCCTTTTTTTTTTCTTTTTCCTAACTGACAAAAAAGTTAACCCTTCGCTGCCCAGGGACAATTTTGACATTTCTCACATACTTGTTAAAATAAACATGTTTTTTAGCTAGAAAAATGGCTTATAATTATAATAATTATAATTTTTATAAAATATAAAATATGAGGTTGAGATGAGTAAATAGATACCCAAAAAGTCAAGATTTAATTTTTTTTTTTCCAGCTGACAAACAATTCAGATATGTACACACGGTCATGTCACATGAGCTTTTTTTTTTTTTCTAACTGACAAAAAATTCACATTTGTAAACCTGTTAACCCTTCGCTGCCAGAGACAGTTTTGACATTTCTCACACACTTGTTACAATAAACATGTTTTTTAGCTAGAAAAATGGCTTCTAATAGCCAAATATGAAATATTTTCTGAAAGCAGCGACCCTGGAGAAGTAAATGGTGGTTGTTGCCCTATTTTATGTCACACGATATTCGCGCAGCTGTTTATTGAATGCAAATTTTCGGGGGAAAAAATACACCTAAATGCATTTTAGTGCACACAAACACCATTTTTTTTTATTAATTTTTTTTTTTCTAGTGCACACAAACACTATTTTTTTTTTTTTTTATAAAATATAAAACATGAGGTTGAGATGAGTAAATAGATAACCAAAAAGTCAAGTTTTAATAATTTTTAATTTTTTTTTTCTAACTGACAAAAAATTCAAATATGTATATGGTCATGTCACATTACCTTTTTTTTTTTTTGCCAAAAAACTTCAAATTTGTAAACAAGGTAACACCTCGCTGCCCAGGGAATATTTTGACCTTTCCGACACACTTGTTAAAATAAACATGTCTTTTAGCAAGAAAATGGCTTATAATACCCAAACATGATATATTTTCTGAAAGCAGCGACCCTGGAGAATTAAATGGTGGTTGCTGCCATATTTTATGTCACACGATATTGGCGTAGCCCTTTATTAAATACAAATTTTGCAGGAAAAAAAAAATACACCAAAATAAATTCTAGCGCACACAAACACAATTTAGTACCCATTTTTTTTTTTTGGTAAAATATAAAACATGGTGTGGCATCGAGTAAATAGATATCAAATATTGCATATGACTGTGAAATGGTGAAAGAAAATAACGGTATTTAAAATTATCCATAGGTGGCGCTTTAAGAGCTTTTACAGGTTATCAGTTTAGAGTTAATGGTGATTTCTGGGGATAGAATTATTATCTCTCTGATATTCACATGATTGTAATTGTGTGTGAGCATGGGGGAGGGGTGCTTTAAAAAAAATAATAATAATTTAATAACTTTTATTTAAATTTTTTTACACTTAAAGAAAAATGTAATAATAATAATTTAAAATAATACTAATAATTTAATTACTTTTATTTGAATTATTTTTACACTTAAAAAAAAAAATAAAAAAATGTCATTTTATTGATGTTACAAAAAAAAAAACAGCTTGTGAGATACACATTATTCATTATACTTTAAGGACAAGGTATAAAAGTCCTAAAACAATAGAACATGAGAGGAGGACATTTGATTGGTGGATGTGTGATGTCTGCAGACATTTATCTTTCCAGGTCAGCTCTGTATTGGGGGGGGGGGGGGGGTCTGAGGGGTCACCAGAGGCTCCATATTGCTTTTGTATCACATTGGTGTCACTCCAGGACAGAACATCCTAACCCACACCCCCTGCTCCACCTTCTCCCTGCCCCCCCCCCCCCCCCCCCTCCATGTATTGTGGATGGGGGGCCTAAAGCCTAAAGCCGAGTTATTTGTAAGCAGGAAATAACATATCATTTTATACACAAAAGTTACATTAAAATAATAATCAGACGCACACAATGAAAATTAAAAGTTATATATTTAATTTATTATTTTATTATTCATTTTAATAACACTAATAAATAATTTTGATAATATATGAAAAAAAAAATTAAAAAATAAGTTTATACACACATTTATTTAAAAAAAAAATTACAAACACACAAGACGGAAAATTAAACAGAATTTATTAAATATACATATATATATATATATCTAAATATATATATACACACACAATAAATATATATATATAGATGTACAAAAAATAGAAATCAGTTTATCAGATGAAAGAGGGGGGGAGATTATTTTAATCGTCCAAACAGAGATGCTTAAAATGTCTTCAAAAAGGACAGTCAGCAAACCGTTATCGTCTGGTCTCTCAAAAGTAGATCTAAAAAAAAAAAAAAAAAATGTATTAATATGTTTTATTTATTTAACCACTTCAATACCCGGCACTTTCACGCCCTTCCTGCCCAGGGCAATTTTCAGCTTTCAGCGCTGTCACAATTTGAATGACAATTGCGCGGTCATACAACGCTGTACCCAAATGACATTTTCATCATTTTCTTCCCACAAATAGAGCTTTGCTTTGGTGGTATTTAATCACAGCTAGGTTTTTTATTTTTTGCTAAAAAAAAAAGGAAAAAAAAAAGACAGAAGATTTAAAAAAAAAGCTGCACTGATAAGGCAGCACTGATGAAGAGGCACTAATATGCAGCACTGATGAGCACTGAAAGGCGGCACCGATGGGCAGGGCAGTCATCAGAAATTTTTGGGCCCCTTACACAGCTTTAGGCCTGCCCCCCCCCCAAAGCCTGACCACCAACATTCCCCAGGCCATCCCCCTGAATCCGCACATCGCCCACCCCACCTGTACGCACTCAGCCCCCCCCCACCCACACACACCTCTATATATGTCAGTCCCCCCCTCACACCTGTATATACGTCAGTCCCCCCCTCACACCTGTATATACGTCAGTCCCCCCTCACACCAGTATATACATCAGTCCCCCCTCACACCTGTATATACATCAGTCCCCCCCTCACACCTGTATATACCTCAGTCCCCCCTCACACCTGTATATACGTCAGTCCCCCCTCACACCTGTATATACATCAGTCCCCCCTCACACCTGTATATACGTCAGTCCCCCCTCACACCTGTATATACATCAGTCCCCCCTCACACCTGTATATACGTCAGTCCCCCCTCACACCTGTATATACATCAGTCCCCCCCCCACACCTGTGTATACGTCAGTCCCCCCTCACATCTGTATACACGTCAGTCCCCCCCCTCACACCTGTATATACGTCAGTCCCCCCTCACACCTGTATATACGTCAGTCCCCCCTCACATCTGTATACACGTCAGTCCCCCCCTCACACCTGTATATACGTCAGTCCCCCCTCACACCTGTATATACGTCAGTCCCCCCTCACACCTGTATATACGTCAGTCCCCCCCTCACATCTGTATACACTTCAGTCCCCCCCTCACACCTGTATATACGTCAGTCCCCCCCACACCTGTATATACATCAGTCCCCCCTCACACCTGTATATACATCAGTCCCCCCCTCACACCTGTATATACCTCAGTCCCCCCCACACCTGTATATACATCAGTCCCCCCCCTCACACCTGTATATACCTCAGTCCCCCCTCACACCTGTTTATACATCAGTCCCCCCCCCTCACACCTGTATATACATCAGTCCCCCCACACCTGTATATACATCAGTCCCCCCCCTCACAACTGTATATACCTCAGTCCCCCCTCACACCTGTTTATACATCAGTCCCCCCCCCTCACACCTGTATATACGTCAGTCCCCCCCTCACACTTGTATATATGTCAGTCCCCCCTCACACCTGTATATACATCAGTCCCCCCCCTTACACCTGTATATACCTTAGTCCCCCCTCACACCTGTTTATACATCAGTCCCCCCCCCTCACACCTGTATATACGTCAGTCCCCCCCTCACACTTGTATATATGTCAGTCCCCCCCTCACACCTGTATATACGTCAGTCCCCCCTCACACCTGTATATACATCAGTCCCCCCTCACACCTGTATATACCTCAGTCCCCCCTCACACCTGTATATACGTCAGTCCCCCCCTCACACTTGTATAAATGTCAGTCCCCCCCTCACACCTGTATATACGTCAGTCCCCCCTCACACCTGTATATACGTCAGTCCCCCCTCACACCTGTATATACATCAGTCCCCCCCTCACACCTGTTTATACATCAGTCCCCCCTCACACCTGTATATACATCAGTCCCCCCTCACACCTGTATATACATCAGTCCCCCCTCACACCTGTATATACGCCAGTCCACCTCACACCTGTAGAAATGTCAGTTTCCCCTCACACCTGTATATACATCAGTCCCCCCCCACACCTGTATATACGTCAGTCCCCCCTCACACCTGTATATACGTCAGTCCCCCCTCACACCTGTATATACGTCAGACCCCCTCACACCTGTATATACGTCAGTCCCCCCACACCTGTATATACATCAGTTCCCCCCCCCCCACACCTGTATATACGTCAGTCCCCCCTCACAACTGTATATACGTCAGTCGTCCCCCCCACACCTGTATATACGTCAGTCCCCCCCCTCACACCTGTATATACGTCAGTCCCCCCCCACACCTGTATATACGTCAGTCCCCCTCACACCTGTATATATGTCAGTCCCCCCTCACACCTGTATATACATCAGTCCCCCCTCACACCTGTATATAAGTTAGTTCCCCTCACACCTGTATATACGTCAGCCCCCCACACCTGTATATATGTCAGTCCCCCCTCACACCTGTATATACGTCAGTCCCCCCCCCTCACACCTGTATATACGTCAGTCCCCCCCCACACCTGTATATACGTCAGTCCCCCTCACACCTGTATATATGTCAGTCCCCCCTCACACCTGTATATACATCAGTCCCCCCCACACCTGTATATACGTCAGTCCCCCCTCACACCTGTATATACATCAGTCCCCCTCACACCTGTATATACATCAGTCCCCCCACACCTGTATATACGTCAGTCCCCCTCACACCTGTTTATACATCAGTCCCCCTCACACCTGTATATATGTCAGTCCCCCCTCACACCTGTATATACATCAGTCCCCCCCCACACCTGTATATACATCAGTTCCCCCCTTACACCTGTATATACATCAGTCCCCCCCCACACACCTGTATATACATCAGTCCCCCCACATCTGTATACACATCAATCCCCCCCCACACCTGTGTATACGTCAGTCCCCCCTCACACCTGTATATACACGTCAGTCCCCCCTCACACCTGTATATACGTCAGTCCCCCCCAACCTGTATATACGTCAGTCCCCCTTCACACCTGTATATACATCAGTCCCCCCTCACAGCTGTATATATGTCAGTCCCCCCTCACACCTGTATATACGTCAGTCCCCCCCAACCTGTATATACGTCAGTCCCCCTTCACACCTGTATATACATCAGTCCCCCCTCACAGCTGTATATATGTCAGTCCCCCCTCACACCTGTATATATGTCAGTCCCCCCTCACACCTGTATATACGTCAATCCCCCCCACACCTGTATATACATCATTCCCCCCCACACCTGTATATAAATCAGTCACCCCTCACACCTGTATATAAATCAGTCCCCCCTCACACCTGTATATATGTCAGTCCCCCCTCACACCTGTATATATGTCAGTCCCCCCTCACACCTGTATATATGTCAGTCCCCCCTCACACCTGTCCTGTATATATGTCAGTCCCCCCCACACCTGTATATACATCAGTCCCCCCTCACACCTGTATATACCTCAGTCCCCCCTCACACCTGTATATACATCAGTCCCCCCTCACACCTGTATATACATCAGTCCCCCCTCACACCTGTATATACATCAGTCCCCCCTCACACCTGTATATACGTCAGTCCCCCCTCACACCTGTATATACGTCAGTCCACCTCACACCTGTATATACGTCAGTCCCCCCTCACACCTGTATATACATCAGTCCCCCCCTCACACCTGTATATACCTCAGTCCCCCCTCACACCTGTTTATACATCAGTCCCCCCCACACCTGTATATACATCAGGCCCCCCCTCACACCTGTATATACGTCAGTCCCCCCCACACCTGTATATACCTCAGTCCCCCCTCACACCTGTTTATACATCAGTCCCCCCCCCTCACACCTGTATATACGTCAGTCCCCCCTCACACTTGTATATATGTCAGTCCCCCCCTCACACCTGTATATACATCAGTCCCCCCTCACACCTGTATATACGTCAGTCCCCCCTCACACCTGTATATACGTCAGTCCCCCCTCACACCTGTATATACGTCAGTCCCCCCTCACACCTGTATATACGTCAGTCCACCTCACACCTGTAGAAATGTCAGTTTCCCCTCACACCTGTATATACATCAGCCCCCCTCACACCTGTATATACATCAGTCCCCCCCCACACACCTGTATATACATCAGTCCCCCCCCACACCTGTATATACGTCAGTCCCCCCTCAAACCTGTATATACGTCAGTCCCCCCTCACACCTGTATATACGTCAGTCCCCCCTCACACCTGTATATACGTCAGTCCCCCCCCCACACCTGTATATACATCAGTCCCCCTCACAACTGTATATACGTCAGTCCCCCCCCCACACCTGTATATACGTCAGTCCCCCCCTCACACCTGTATATACGTCAGTCCCCCCCCCACACCTGTATATACGTCAGTCCCCCCCCACACCTGTATATATGTCAGTCCCCCCTCACACCTGTATATACATCAGTCCCCCCTCACACCTGTATATAAGTTAGTCCCCCCCCCACACACCTGTATATACATCAGTCCCCCCCACACCTGTATATACGTCAGTCCCCCCCTCACACCTGTATATACGTCAGTCCCCCCCCCCCACACCTGTGTATACGTCAGTCCCCCCTCACACCTGTATATATGTCAGCCCCCCCCCACACCTGTATATATGTCAGTCCCCCCTCACACCTGTATATACATCACTCCCCCCCCACACACCTGTATATACATCAGCCCCCCCCCCACACCTGTATATACGTCAGTCCCCCCTCACACCTGTATATACGTCAGTCCCCTCACACCTGTATATACATCAGTCCCCCCCCCACACACCTATATATATATCAGTCCCCCCACATCTGTATACACATCAGTCCCCCCCCCACACCTGTATATACGTCAGTCCCCCCTCACACCTGTATATACGTCAGTCCCCCCTCACACCTGTATATACGTCAGTCCCCCCTCACACCTGTATATACGTCAGTCCCCCCCCAACCTGTATATACGTCAGTCCCCCCTCACAGCTGTATATATGTCAGTCCCCCCTCACACCTGTATATACGTCAGTCCCCCCTCACACCTGTATATACGTCAGTCCCCCCCCTCACACCTGTATATACGTCAGTCCCCCCCCCCACACCTGTATATACGTCAGCCCCCCTCACATCTGTATATATGTCAGTCCCCCCTCACACCTGTATATACATCAGTCCCCCCTCACACCTGTATATACGTCAGTCCCCCCTCACACCTGTATATACGTCAGTCCCCCCCCACACCTGTATATACATCAGTCCCCCCCCACACACCTGTATATACGTCAGTCCCCCCCACACCTGTATATACATCAGTCCCCCCCACACCTGTATATAAATCAGTCCCCCCCACACCTGTATATACATCAGTTCCCCCTCACACCTGTATATACATCAGTCCCCCCCCACACACCTGTATATACATCAGTCCCCCCACATCTGTATACACATCAGTCCCCCCCCCACACCTGTGTATACGTCAGTCCCCCCTCACACCTGTATATACGTCAGTCCCCCCCCCTCACACCTGTATATACGTCAGTCCCCCCCCCACACCTGTATATACGTCAGCCCCCCTCACACCTGTATATATGTCAGTCCCCCCTCACACCTGTATATACATCAGTCCCCCCTCACACCTGTATATAAGTTAGTTCCCCCCCACACACCTGTATATACATCAGTCCCCCCCACACCTGTATATACGTCAGTCCCCTCCTCACACCTGTATATACGTCAGTCCCCCCCCCCACACCTGTGTATACGTCAGTCCCCCCTCACACCTGTATATACATCAGTCCCCCCCACACCTGTATATATGTCAGTCCCCCCTCACACCTGTATATACATCAGTCCCCCCCCACACACCTGTATATACGTCAGCCCCCCCCACACCTGTATATACGTCAGTCCCCCCTCACACCTGTATATACATCAGTCCCCCCCACACCTGTATATACATCAGTTCCCCCCTTACACCTGTATATACATCAGTCCCCCCCCACACACCTGTATATACATCAGTCCCCCCACATCTGTATACACATCAATCCCCCCCCCACACCTGTGTATACGTCAGTCCCCCCTCACACCTGTATATACGTCAGTCCCCCCTCACACCTGTATATACGTCAGTCCCCCCCAACCTGTATATACGTCAGTCCCCCTTCACACCTGTATATACATCAGTCCCCCCTCACAGCTGTATATATGTCAGTCCCCCCTCACACCTGTATATATGTCAGTCCCCCCTCACACCTGTATATACGTCAATCCCCCCCACACCTGTATATACATCAGTCCCCCCCACACCTGTATATAAATCAGTCCCCCCCACACCTGTATATACATCAGTTCCCCCTCACACCTGTATATACATCAGTCCCCCCCCCCACACACCTGCATATACATCAGTCCCCCCACATCTGTATACACATCAGTCCCCCCACACCTGTGTATACGTCAGTCCCCCCTCACACCTGTATATACGTCAGTCCCCCCCTCACACCTGTATATACGTCAGTCCCCCCCCACACCTGTATATACGTCAGTCCCCCCCCACACCTGTGTATACGTCAGTCCCCCCTCACACCTGTATATACATCAGTCCCCCCCACACACCTGTATATACATCAGTCCCCCCCACACCTGTGTATACGTCAGTCCCCCCTCACATCTGTATATATGTCAGTCCCCCCTCACACCTGTATATACGTCAGTCCCCCCCCTCACACCTGTATATACGTCAGTCCCCCCCCACACCTGTGTATACGTCAGTCCCCCCTCACACCTGTATATACATCAGTCCCCCCCACACACCTGTATATACGTCAGTCCCCCCCACACCTGTATATACATCAGTCCCCCCCACACCTGTATATAAATCAGTCCCCCCCACACCTGTATATAAATCAGTCCCCCCCACACCTGTATATACATCAGTTCCCCCTCACACCTGTATATACATCAGTCCCCCCCCACACACCTGTATATACATCAGTCCCCCCACATCTGTATACACATCAGTCCCCCCCCACACCTGTGTATACGTCAGTCCCCCCTCACACCTGTATATACGTCAGTCCCCCCCCTCACACCTGTATATACGTCAGTCCCCCCCCCCCACACCTGTATATACGTCAGCCCCCCTCACACCTGTATATATGTCAGTCCCCCTCACACCTGTATATACATCAGTCCCCCCTCACACCTGTATATAAGTTAGTTCCCCCCCACACACCTGTATATACATCAGTCCCCCCCCACACCTGTGTATACGTCAGTCCCCCCTCACACCTGTATATACATCAGTCCCCCCCACACCTGTATATATGTCAGTCCCCCCTCACACCTGTATATACATCAGTCCCCCCCCACACACCTGTATATACGTCAGCCCCCCCCCCACACCTGTATATACGTCAGTCCCCCCTCACACCTGTATATACATCAGTCCCCCCCACACCTGTATATACATCAGTTCCCCCCTTACACCTGTATATACATCAGTCCCCCCCCACACACCTGTATATACATCAGTCCCCCCACATCTGTATACACATCAATCCCCCCCCACACCTGTGTATACGTCAGTCCCCCCTCACACCTGTATATACGTCAGTCCCCCCTCACACCTGTATATACGTCAGTCCCCCCAACCTGTATATACGTCAGTCCCCCTTCACACCTGTATATACATCAGTCCCCCCTCACAGCTGTATATATGTCAGTACCCCCTCACACCTGTATATATGTCAGTCCCCCCTCACACCTGTATATACGTCAATCCCCCCCACACCTGTATATACATCAGTCCCCCCCACACCTGTATATACATCAGTCCCCCCCACACCTGTATATAAATCAGTCCCCCCTCACACCTGTATATAAATCAGTCCCCCCTCACACCTGTATATATGTCAGTCCCCCCTCACACCTGTATATATGTCAGTCCCCCCTCACACCTGTATATATGTCAGTCCCCCCCCACACCTGTATATACATCAGTCCCCCCTCACACCTGTATATACATCAGTCCTCCCCTCACACCTGTATATACGTCAGTCCACCTCACACCTGTATATACATCAGTCCCCCCTCACACCTGTATATACGTCAGTCCACCTCACACCTGTATATACGTCAGTCCCCCCTCACACCTGTATATACATCAGTCCCCCCCTCACACCTGTATATACCTCAGTCCCCCCTCACACCTGTTTATACATCAGTCCCCCCCACACCTGTATATACATCAGTCCCCCCTCACACCTGTATATACGTCAGTCCCCCCCACACCTGTATATACCTCAGTCCCCCTTCACACCTGTTTATACATCAGTCCCCCCCCTCACACCTGTATATACGTCAGTCCCCCCTCACACTTGTATATATGTCAGTCCCCCCCTCACACCTGTATATACATCAGTCCCCCCTCACACCTGTATATACATCAGTCCCCCCTCACACCTGTATATACGTCAGTCCCCCCTCACACCTGTATATACATCAGTCCCCCCCCACACCTGTATATACGTCAGTCCCCCTCACACCTGTATATATGTCAGTCCCCCCTCACACCTGTATATACATCAGTCCCCCCTCACACCTGTATATAAGTTAGTTCCCCTCACACCTGTATATAAGTTAGTTCCCCTCACACCTGTATATACGTCAGCCCCCCCCACACCTGTATATATGTCAGTCCCCCCTCACACCTGTATATACGTCAGTCCCCCCCCTCACACCTGTATATACGTCAGTCCCCCCCCACACCTGTATATACGTCAGTCCCCCTCACACCTGTATATATGTCAGTCCCCCCTCACACCTGTATATACATCAGTCCCCCCCACACCTGTATATACGTCAGTCCCCCCTCACACCTGTATATACATCAGTCCCCCCTCACACCTGTATATACATCAGTCCCCCCCACACCTGTATATACGTCAGTCCCCCCTCACACCTGTTTATACATCAGTCCCCCCTCACACCTGTATATATGTCAGTCCCCCCCTCACACCTGTATATACATCAGTCCCCCCCCCACACCTGTATATACATCAGTTCCCCCCTTACACCTGTATATACATCAGTCCCCCCCCACACACCTGTATATACATCAGTCCCCCCACATCTGTATACACATCAATCCCCCCCCACACCTGTGTATACGTCAGTCCCCCCTCACACCTGTATATACACGTCAGTCCCCCCTCACACCTGTATATACGTCAGTCCCCCCCAACCTGTATATACGTCAGTCCCCCTTCACACCTGTATATACATCAGTCCCCCCTCACATCTGTATATATGTCAGTCCCCCCTCACACCTGTATATACGTCAGTCCCCCCCAACCTGTATATACGTCAGTCCCCCTTCACACCTGTATATACATCAGTCCCCCCTCACAGCTGTATATATGTCAGTCCCCCCTCACACCTGTATATATGTCAGTCCCCCCTCACACCTGTATATACGTCAATCCCCCCCACACCTGTATATACATCATTCCCCCCCACACCTGTATATAAATCAGTCACCCCTCACACCTGTATATATGTCAGTCCCCCCTCACACCTGTATATATGTCAGTCCCCCCTCACACCTGTATATATGTCAGTCCCCCTCACACCTGTATATATGTCAGTCCTCCCCACACCTGTATATACATCAGTCCCCCCTCACACCTGTATATACCTCAGTCCCCCCTCACACCTGTATATACATCAGTCCCCCCTCACACCTGTATATACATCAGTCCCCCCTCACACCTGTATATACATCAGTCCCCCCTCACACCTGTATATACGTCAGTCCCCCCTCACACCTGTATATACGTCAGTCCACCTCACACCTGTATATACGTCAGTCCCCCCTCACACCTGTATATACATCAGTCCCCCCCTCACACCTGTATATACCTCAGTCCCCCCTCACACCTGTTTATACATCAGTCCCCCCCACACCTGTATATACATCAGGCCCCCCCTCACACCTGTATATACGTCAGTCCCCCCCACACCTGTATATACCTCAGTCCCCCCTCACACCTGTTTATACATCAGTCCCCCCCCCTCACACCTGTATATACGTCAGTCCCCCCTCACACTTGTATATATGTCAGTCCCCCCCTCACACCTGTATATACATCAGTCCCCCCTCACACCTGTATATACGTCAGTCCCCCCTCACACCTGTATATACGTCAGTCCCCCCTCACACCTGTATATACGTCAGTCCACCTCACACCTGTAGAAATGTCAGTTTCCCCTCACACCTGTATATACATCAGCCCCCCTCACACCTGTATATACATCAGTCCCCCCCCACACACCTGTATATACATCAGTCCCCCCCCACACCTGTATATACGTCAGTCCCCCTCACACCTGTATATACGTCAGTCCCCCCTCACACCTGTATATACGTCAGTCCCCCCTCACACCTGTATATACGTCAGTCCCCCCCCCCACACCTGTATATACATCAGTCCCCCTCACAACTGTATATACGTCAGTCCCCCCCCCACACCTGTATATACGTCAGTCCCCCCCTCACACCTGTATATACGTCAGTCCCCCCCCACACCTGTATATACGTCAGTCCCCCCCCACACCTGTATATATGTCAGTCCCCCCTCACACCTGTATATACATCAGTCCCCCCTCACACCTGTATATAAGTTAGTCCCCCCCCCACACACCTGTATATACATCAGTCCCCCCCCACACCTGTATATACGTCAGTCCCCCCCTCACACCTGTATATACGTCAGTCCCCCCCCCCCACACCTGTGTATACGTCAGTCCCCCCTCACACCTGTATATATGTCAGCCCCCCCCCACACCTGTATATATGTCAGTCCCCCCTCACACCTGTATATACATCACTCCCCCCCCACACACCTGTATATACATCAGCCCCCCCCCCCACACCTGTATATACGTCAGTCCCCCCTCACACCTGTATATACGTCAGTCCCCCCTCACACCTGTATATACATCAGTCCCCCCCCCCACACACCTGTATATATATCAGTCCCCCCACATCTGTATACACATCAGTCCCCCCCCCACACCTGTATATACGTCAGTCCCCCCTCACACCTGTATATACGTCAGTCCCCCCTCACACCTGTATATACGTCAGTCCCCCCTCACACCTGTATATACGTCAGTCCCCCCCCAACCTGTATATACGTCAGTCCCCCTCACAGCTGTATATATGTCAGTCCCCCCTCACACCTGTATATACGTCAATCCCCCCCCACACCTGTATATACATCAGTCCCCCCCACACCTGTATATAAATCAGTCCCCCCCACACCTGTATATACATCAGTTCCCCCTCACACCTGTATATACATCAGTCCCCCCCCCCACACACCTGCATATACATCAGTCCCCCCCACATCTGTATACACATCAGTCCCCCCCACACCTGTGTATACGTCAGTCCCCCCTCACACCTGTATATACGTCAGTCCCCCCCCTCACACCTGTATATACGTCAGTCCCCCCCCCCCCACACCTGTATATACGTCAGCCCCCCTCACATCTGTATATATGTCAGTCCCCCCTCACACCTGTATATACATCAGTCCCCCCTCACACCTGTATATACGTCAGTCCCCCCTCACACCTGTATATACGTCAGTCCCCCCCCACACCTGTATATACATCAGTCCCCCCTCACACCTGTATATACGTCAGTCCCCCCCACACCTGTATATACATCAGTCCCCCCCACACCTGTATATAAATCAGTCCCCCCCACACCTGTATATACATCAGTTCCCCCTCACACCTGTATATACATCAGTCCCCCCCCACACACCTGTATATACATCAGTCCCCCACATCTGTATACACATCAGTCCCCCCCCACACCTGTGTATACGTCAGTCCCCCCTCACACCTGTATATACGTCAGTCCCCCCCCCTCACACCTGTATATACGTCAGTCCCCCCCCCCACACCTGTATATACGTCAGCCCCCCTCACACCTGTATATATGTCAGTCCCCCCTCACACCTGTATATACATCAGTCCCCCCTCACACCTGTATATAAGTTAGTTCCCCCCCACACACCTGTATATACATCAGTCCCCCCCACACCTGTATATACATCAGTCCCCTCCTCACACCTGTATATACGTCAGTCCCCCCCCCACACCTGTGTATACGTCAGTCCCCCCTCACACCTGTATATACATCAGTCCCCCCCACACCTGTATATATGTCAGTCCCCCCTCACACCTGTATATACATCAGTCCCCCCCCACACCTGTATATATGTCAGTCCCCCCTCACACCTGTATATACATCAGTCCCCCCCCACACACCTGTATATACGTCAGCCCCCCCCACACCTGTATATACGTCAGTCCCCCCTCACACCTGTATATACATCAGTCCCCCCCACACCTGTATATACATCAGTTCCCCCCTTACACCTGTATATACATCAGTCCCCCCCCACACACCTGTATATACATCAGTCCCCCCACATCTGTATACACATCAATCCCCCCCCCACACCTGTGTATACGTCAGTCCCCCCTCACACCTGTATATACGTCAGTCCCCCCTCACACCTGTATATACGTCAGTCCCCCCCAACCTGTATATACGTCAGTCCCCCTTCACACCTGTATATACATCAGTCCCCCCTCACAGCTGTATATATGTCAGTCCCCCCTCACACCTGTATATATGTCAGTCCCCCCTCACACCTGTATATACGTCAATCCCCCCCACACCTGTATATACATCAGTCCCCCCCACACCTGTATATAAATCAGTCCCCCCCACACCTGTATATACATCAGTTCCCCCTCACACCTGTATATACATCAGTCCCCCCCCCCCACACACCTGCATATACATCAGTCCCCCCACATCTGTATACACATCAGTCCCCCCCACACCTGTGTATACGTCAGTCCCCCCTCACACCTGTATATACGTCAGTCCCCCCCTCACACCTGTATATACGTCAGTCCCCCCCCCACACCTGTATATACGTCAGCCCCCCTCACATCTGTATATATGTCAGTCCCCCCTCACACCTGTATATACGTCAGTCCCCCCCTCACACCTGTATATACGTCAGTCCCCCCCCACACCTGTGTATACGTCAGTCCCCCCTCACACCTGTATATACATCAGTCCCCCCCACACACCTGTATATACGTCAGTCCCCCCCACACCTGTATATACATCAGTCCCCCCCACACCTGTATATAAATCAGTCCCCCCCACACCTGTATATAAATCAGTCCCCCCCACACCTGTATATACATCAGTTCCCCCTCACACCTGTATATACATCAGTCCCCCCCCACACACCTGTATATACATCAGTCCCCCCACATCTGTATACACATCAGTCCCCCCCCACACCTGTGTATACGTCAGTCCCCCCTCACACCTGTATATACGTCAGTCCCCCCCCTCACACCTGTATATACGTCAGTCCCCCCCCCCACACCTGTATATACGTCAGCCCCCCTCACACCTGTATATATGTCAGTCCCCCTCACACCTGTATATACATCAGTCCCCCCTCACACCTGTATATAAGTTAGTTCCCCCCCACACACCTGTATATACATCAGTCCCCCCCCACACCTGTATATACGTCAGTCCCCCCCTCACACCTGTATATACGTCAGTCCCCCCCCCCCCCACACCTGTGTATACGTCAGTCCCCCCTCACACCTGTATATACATCAGTCCCCCCCACACCTGTATATATGTCAGTCCCCCCTCACACCTGTATATACATCAGTCCCCCCCCACACACCTGTATATACGTCAGCCCCCCCCCACACCTGTATATACGTCAGTCCCCCTCACACCTGTATATACATCAGTCCCCCCCACACCTGTATATACATCAGTTCCCCCCTTACACCTGTATATACATCAGTCCCCCCCACACACCTGTATATACATCAGTCCCCCCACATCTGTATACACATCAATCCCCCCCCACACCTGTGTATACGTCAGTCCCCCCTCACACCTGTATATACGTCAGTCCCCCCTCACACCTGTATATACGTCAGTCCCCCCAACCTGTATATACGTCAGTCCCCCTTCACACCTGTATATACATCAGTCCCCCCTCACAGCTGTATATATGTCAGTACCCCCTCACACCTGTATATATGTCAGTCCCCCCTCACACCTGTATATACGTCAATCCCCCCCACACCTGTATATACATCAGTCCCCCCCACACCTGTATATACATCAGTCCCCCCCACACCTGTATATAAATCAGTCCCCCCTCACACCTGTATATAAATCAGTCCCCCCTCACACCTGTATATATGTCAGTCCCCCCTCACACCTGTATATATGTCAGTCCCCCCTCACACCTGTATATATGTCAGTCCCCCCCCACACCT
>JBBDGP010005849.1:0-43362 GCA_037952835.1 Lithobates septentrionalis | reverse complement strand
GGAGGGGCGCTGGCGGGAAGGGATGGAGGGAGGGGCGCTGGCGGAAGGGATGGGTGTTGGCGGAAGGAATGGAGGGGCGCTGGCGGAAGGGATGGAGGGAGGGGCGCTGGCGGAAGGGATGGAGGGAGGGGCGCTGGCGGAAGGGATGGAGGGAGGGGCGCTGGCGGAAGGGATGGAGGGAGGGGCGCTGGCGGAAGGGATGGAGGAGGGAGGGGCGGCTGGCGGAAGGGATGGAGGGAGGGAGGGGCGCTGGTGGAAGGGATGGAGGGAGGGAGGGGCGCTGGCGGAAGGGATGGGAGGGGAGGGCGGCTGGCTGGAGGGAGGGAGGGGCGCTGGCGGAAGGAATGGAGGGAGGGCGCTGGCGGAAGGAATGGAGGGAGGGCGCTGGCGTGAAGGGATGGAGGGAGGGGCGCTGGCGGGAAGGGATGGAGGGAGGGGCGCTGGCGGAAGGGATGGGTGTTGGCGGAAGGAATGGAGGGGCGCTGGTGGAAGGGGATGGAGAGAGGGGTGCTGGGGGAAGGGATGGAGGGAGGGGTGCTGGCGGAAGGGATGGAGGGGCGCTGGTAATAGGGATGGAGGGAGACGCGCTGGCGGAATGGAGGGAGGGGCGCTGGCGGAAGGGATAGAGGGAGGGAGGGGCGCTGGCGGAAGGGATAGAGGGGGGGAGGGGCGCTGGCGGAAGGGATAGAGGGGGGAGGGGCGCTGGCGGAAGGGATAGAGGGGGGAGGGGCGCTGGCGGGAAGGGATGGAGGGAGGGGCGCTGGCGGGAAGGGATGGAGGGAGGGGCGCTGGCGGAAGGGATGGAGGGGCGCTGGCGGAAGGGATGGAGGGAGGGAGGGGCGCTGGCGGAAGGGATGGAGGGGCGCTGGCGGAAGGGATGGAGGGAGGGAGGGGCGCTGGCGGAAGGGATGGAGGGAGGGAGGGGCGCTGGCGGAAGGGATGGAGGGAGGGAGGGGCGCTGGCGGAAGGGATGGAGGGAGGGGCGCTGGCGGAAGGGATGGAGGGAGGGGCGCTGGCGGAAGGGATGGAGGGAGGGGCGCTGGCGGAAGGGATGGAGGGAGGGAGGGGCGCTGGCGGGAGGGAGGGGCGCTGGCGGAAGGGATGGAGGGAGGGAGGGGCGCTGGCGGAAGGGATGGAGGGAGGGAGGGGCGCTGGCGGAAGGGATGGAGGAGGGAGGGGCGCTGGCGGAAGGGATGGAGGGAGGGAGGGGCGCTGGCGGAAGGGATGGAGGGAGGGAGAGGCGCTGGCGGAAGGGATGGAGGGAGGGAGGGGCGCTGGCGGAAGGGATGGAGGGAGGGAGGGGCGCTGGCGGAAGGGATGGAGGGAGGGAGGGGCGCTGGCGGAAGGGATGGAGGGAGGGAGGGGCGCTGGCGGAAGGGATGGAGGGAGGGAGGGGCGCTGGCGGAAGGGATGGAGGGAGGGAGGGGCGCTGGCGGAAGGGATGGAGGGAGGGAGGGGCGCTGGCGGAAGGGATGGAGGGAGGGAGGGGCGCTGGCGGAAGGGATGGAGGGAGGGAGGGGCGCTGGCGGAAGGGATGGAGGGAGGGGCGCTGGCGGAAGGGATGGAGGGAGGGAGGGGCGGCTGGTGGAAGGGATGGAGGGAGGGAGGGGCGCTGGTGGAAGGGATGGAGGGAGGGAGGGGCGCTGGCGGAAGGGATGGAGGGAGGGAGGGGCGCTGGCGGAAGGGATGGATGGAGGGAGGGGCGCTGGCTGAAGGGATGGAGGGAGGGAGGGGCGCTGGCGGAAGGGATGGAGGGAGGGAGGGGCGCTGGCGGAAGGGATGGAGGGAGGGAGGGGCGCTGGCGGAAGGGATGGAGGGAGGGGCGGGCGCTGGCGGAAGGATGGAGGGAGGGGCGGGCGCTGGCGGAAGGGATGGAGGGAGGGAGGGGCGCTGGCGGAAGGGGATGGAGGGAGGGAGGGGCGCTGGCGGAAGGGATGGAGGGAGGGAGGGGCGCTGGCGGAAGGGATGGATGGAGGGAGGGGCGCTGGCGGAAGGGATGGAGGGAGGGAGGGGCGCTGGCGGAAGGGATGGAGGGAGGGAGGGGCGCTGGCGGGAGGGAGGGGCGCTGGCGGAAGGGATGGAGGGAGGGAGGGGCGCTGGCGGAAGGGATGGAGGGAGGGAGGGGCGCTGGCGGAAGGGATGGAGGGAGGGAGGGGCGCTGGCGGGAGGGAGGGGCGCTGGCGGAAGGGATGGAGGGAGGGAGGGGCGCTGGCGGAAGGGATGGAGGGAGGGAGGGGCGCTGGCGGAAGGGATGGAGGGAGGGAGGGGCGCTGGCGGAAGGGATGGAGGGAGGGAGGGGCGCTGGCGGAAGGGATGGAGGGAGGGGCGCTGGCGGAAGGGATGGAGGGAGGGGCGCTGGCGGAAGGGATGGAGGGAGGGGCGCTGGCGGAAGGGATGGAGGGAGGGAGGGGCGCTGGCGGAAGGGATGGAGGGAGGGAGGGGCGCTGGCGGAAGGGATGGAGGGAGGGGCACTGGCGGAAGGAATGGAGGGAGGGGCGCTGGCGCGAAGGGATGGAGGGAGGGGCGCTGGTGGGAAGGGATGGAGGGAGGGGCGCTGGCGGAAGGGATGGGTGTTGGCGGAAGGAATGGAGGGGCGCTGGTGGAAGGGGATGGAGAGAGGGGTGCTGGGGGAAGGGATGGAGGGAGGGGTGCTGGCGGAAGGGATGGAGGGGCGCTGGTAATAGGGATGGAGGGAGACGCGCTGGCGGAATGGAGGGAGGGGCGCTGGCGGAAGGGATAGAGGGGGGGAGGGGCGCTGGCGGAAGGGATAGAGGGGGGAGGGGCGCTGGCGGAAGGGATAGAGGGGGGAGGGGCGCTGGCGGGAAGGGATGGAGGGAGGGGCGCTGGCGGAAGGAATGGAGGGGCGCTGGCGGAAGGGATGGAGGGGCGCTGGCGGAAGGGATGGAGGGGCGCTGGCGGAAGGGATGGAGGGGCGCTGGCGGAAGGGATGGAGGGAGGGAGGGGCACTGGCGGAAGGGATGGAGGGAGGGGCGCTGGCGGAAGGGATGGAGGGAGGGAGGGGCGCTGGCGGAAGGGATGGAGGGAGGGAGGGGCGCTGGCGGAAGGGATGGAGGGAGGGAGGGGCGCTGGCGGAAGGGATGGAGGGAGGGAGGGGCGCTGGCGGAAGGGATGGAGGGAGGGGCGCTGGCGGAAGGGATGGAGGGAGGGGCGCTGGCGGAAGGGATGGAGGGAGGGAGGGGCGCTGGCGGAAGGGATGGAGGGAGGGAGGGGCGCTGGTGGAAGGGATGGAGGGAGGGAGGGGCGCTGGCGGGAGGGGCGCTGGCGGAAGGAATGGAGGGAGGGGCGCTGGCGGAAGGAATGGAGGGAGGGGCGCTGGCGCGAAGGGATGGAGGGAGGGGCGCTGGCGGGAAGGGATGGAGGGAGGGGCGCTGGCGGAAGGGATGGGTGTTGGCGGAAGGAATGGAGGGGCGCTGGCGGAAGGGATGGTGGGAGGGGCGCTGGCGGAAGGGATGGAGGGAGGGGCGCTGGCGGAAGGGATGGAGGGAGGGGCGCTGGCGGAAGGGATGGAGGGAGGGGCGCTGGCGGAAGGGATGGAGGGAGGGAGGGGCGCTGGCGGAAGGGATGGAGGGAGGGAGGGGCGCTGGTGGAAGGGATGGAGGGAGGGAGGGGCGCTGGCGGAAGGGATGGAGGGAGGGGCGCTGGCGGAAGGAATGGAGGGAGGGGCGCTGGCGGAAGGAATGGAGGGAGGGGCGCTGGCGTGAAGGGATGGAGGGAGGGGCGCTGGCGGGAAGGGATGGAGGGAGGGGCGCTGGCGGAAGGGATGGGTGTTGGCGGAAGGAATGGAGGGGCGCTGGTGGAAGGGGATGGAGAGAGGGGTGCTGGCGGAAGGGATGGAGGGGCGCTGGTAATAGGGATGGAGGGAGACGCGCTGGCGGAATGGAGGGAGGGGCGCTGGCGGAATGGAGGGAGGGGCGCTGGCGGAAGGGATAGAGGGAGGGAGGGGCGCTGGCGGAAGGGATAGAGGGGGGGAGGGGCGCTGGCGGAAGGGATAGAGGGGGGAGGGGCGCTGGCGGAAGGGATAGAGGGGGGAGGGGCGCTGGCGGGAAGGGATGGAGGGAGGGGCGCTGGCGGGAAGGGATGGAGGGAGGGGCGCTGGCGGAAGGGATGGAGGGGCGCTGGCGGAAGGGATGGAGGGAGGGAGGGGCGCTGGCGGAAGGGATGGAGGGGCGCTGGCGGAAGGGATGGAGGGAGGGAGGGGCGCTGGCGGAAGGGATGGAGGGAGGGAGGGGCGCTGGCGGAAGGGATGGAGGGAGGGAGGGGCGCTGGCGGAAGGGATGGAGGGAGGGGCGCTGGCGGAAGGGATGGAGGGAGGGGCGCTGGCGGAAGGGATGGAGGGAGGGGCGCTGGCGGAAGGGATGGAGGGAGGGAGGGGCGCTGGCGGGAGGGAGGGGCGCTGGCGGAAGGGATGGAGGGAGGGAGGGGCGCTGGCGGAAGGGATGGAGGGAGGGAGGGGCGCTGGCGGAAGGGATGGAGGGAGGGAGGGGCGCTGGCGGAAGGGATGGAGGGGAGGGAGAGGCGCTGGCGGAAGGGATGGAGGGAGGGAGGGGCGCTGGCGGAAGGGATGGAGGGAGGGAGGGGCGCTGGCGGAAGGGATGGAGGGAGGGAGGGGCGCTGGCGGAAGGGATGGAGGGAGGGAGGGGCGCTGGCGGAAGGGATGGAGGGAGGGAGGGGCGCTGGCGGAAGGGATGGAGGGAGGGAGGGGCGCTGGCGGAAGGGATGGAGGGAGGGAGGGGCGCTGGCGGAAGGGATGGAGGGAGGGAAGGGGCGCTGGCGGAAGGGATGGAGGGAGGGAGGGGCGCTGGCGGAAGGGATGGAGGGAGGGGGGCGCTGGCGGAAGGGATGGAAGGGAGGGGCGCTGGCGGAAGGGATGGAGGGAGGGAGGGGCGCTGGTGGAAGGGATGGAGGGAGGGAGGGGCGCTGGTGGAAGGGATGGAGGAGGGAGGGGCGCTGGTGGAAGGGATGGAGGGAGGGAGGGGCGCTGGCGGAAGGGATGGATGGAGGGAGGGGCGCTGGCTGAAGGGATGGAGGGAGGGAGGGGCGCTGGCGGAAGGGATGGAGGGAGGGAGGGGCGCTGGCGGAAGGGATGGAGGGAGGGAGGGGCGCTGGCGGAAGGGATGGAGGGAGGGGCGGGCGCTGGCGGAAGGGATGGAGGGAGGGGCGGGCGCTGGCGGAAGGGATGGAGGGAGGGAGGGGCGCTGGCGGAAGGGATGGAGGGAGGGAGGGGCGCTGGCGGAAGGGATGGATGGAGGGAGGGGCGCTGGCGGAAGGGATGGAGGGAGGGAGGGGCGCTGGCGGAAGGGATGGAGGGAGGGAGGGGCGCTGGCGGGAGGGAGGGGCGCTGGCGGAAGGGATGGAGGGAGGGAGGGGCGCTGGCGGAAGGGATGGAGGGAGGGAGGGCGCTGGCGGAAGGGATGGAGGGAGGGAGGGGCGCTGGCGGGAGGGAGGGGCGCTGGCGGAAGGGATGGAGGGAGGGAGGGGCGCTGGCGGGAAGGGATGGAGGGAGGGAGGGGCGCTGGCGGAAGGGATGGAGGGAGGGAGGGGCGCTGGCGGAAGGGATGGAGGGAGGGAGGGGCGCTGGTAGAAGGCAGCGGCGACCACTATGGAATGTGGAACCACCCGGAAGTGACGCCAGCAGGGGGGGGGGGGTGTCGGGAAGGCCGTTTACATACAGGTGTGCCCGTTTTCTCTTTTTTAAAATGTGAGTTGCCATTTGGCTTTTTAATAAAGGACTTTACCTCCATTGCTACACTTAGTCTGGCGCCCCCCTTGGGTCTGCTTTACTTTATGGGGGGAGCTGCTGCTAATGTTGCTCAGATTTCACAATGAATTTTTAATATATGGACTTTCTATCATTCCATTCTGACCTGTCCGTCCCTCCAGCACCATTCATTCTCCTTGTGAGAGGTTAAAGGGGACCCCCCCCCCCCTCTTCACATAGATTATCTCCTCACTTCCTGCTGTGTCTTCAGGCCAGGAAATGCCCACCATTGATTGTAATGTCCGTCTACACCAGGGATATGCAATTAGCGGACCTCCAGCTGTTGCAGAACTACAACTCCCATGAGGCATAGTAAGACTGACAGCCACAAGCATGACACCCAGAGGCAGAGGGATGATGGGACTTGTAGTTTTGCAGCAGCTGGAGGTCCGCTAATTGCATATTCACTGTTCTACCCCCCCCCCCTCCCCCAGTCAAAAGGTGGCCAAGGTGAAAATGTCGCCACAAGGAGAAATGCAATAAAATATAATAACCTTGCTGAGTAAAGCACACAGCTCTGGCCATTATGTTACCCATAGCAACCTCTGGAGTTTTTCTATTTGCCAATATAGATCCTTTTGGCTATAAAGTCCTCGGAATCTGCCCCTGTGTTGGCGGCCTTACCTCCATCTGCCCCTTTTCGGTGGTGATCTGACAATACGGAAGCTTGAAAGGCAGAATAGCCATGGCGGGACGAGGAAGGGTGGGGGGGAATCTGGAACCTTTGCACGGAATGCACCTTTATATAAAAAACAACAAAAAAGGAACACAGACATCAGCAGGAGGTTTACAAATACAAATTAGCGAAGGACAGAGATTCCACCCGAAAGAGGAACTTCCGCTTGTTCGTCTTCCCCTCCCCCTCAGTGGTGGAGAAGCCTGCCATCTACAGTACAAGACAGGAATTACACTCCAAATGAAGATCTGCATTTCTTTGTCGGGGGGGGGGCACACTTTAGGTCAGGGGAAGGCAACCTCGGCCCTCCGGCTGTGGTGGGACTACAAGTCCCATGAGACATTGCAAGGCCCTGACAATCACAGGCATGACTCCTAGAGGCAGAGGCATGATGGGATTTGTAGTTCTGAGGTTGCCTACCCCCTGCTATAGGTATTGAGGTGCCATTTAACGCCTGCATGTGATACTAAGAAATATTCTTGACATTTAAAATTCTCATATTTAATGCAACTAAAATATACGGACCCCCAACGCATGCATTTTGTCTATATTTACCCAGCCAAAGCTCAGGAAGGAGGGCCGCTATTTGGCTCTTGGGTTAAAGTGATAGTAAAGTCTCATTTTTATTTCCTATAAAAATACCAAACCTGTTATACTCACCTGCTCTTTGTAATGTTTTTTGCACAGAGCAGCCCCGATCCTCCTCTTCTTGGGTCCCTCCCTCCTATTCAGTGCCCCCCATGGCAAGCAGCTTGCTATGGGGGGGGGGGGGTACTCGAGCTGAGTCACAGCTCCCTGTGTCCATTCAGACATGAAGCTGCAGCCGGCCCCGCCCCCTTTCTCTCACCTGATTGGCTAGCTGACTTTGATTGACAACAGTGGCAGCCAATGGCGCTGCTGCCGTGTCTCAGCCAATCAGGAGGGAGAACCTTGGACGGCTGAGACACCCGTGAACATCGCAGGAGAGAGGGGGAGCTCAGGTAAGTATTAGGGGGGCTGAGGGAGGTTGCTGCACACAGAAGGCTTATCTCAATGTATAGAATGCATTAAGATAAAAATCTTCTGACTTTACTAAGGGACGCACCCACTGTCAGCGCTGTATGAACTGTACCAGAGGCGTGACTAGAACCCTCAGGGCCCCGGTGCAAGAAACCACGACCGGGGGCCCTTCCCACTGATCCAGAGGCCCTTTTCTCCCATTGTGGGACCCTTTATTACCGTCCAGCAGGGGGCCCCCTTCCTGCACCTTGGGGTCCTCCCACAGTAGTTCTCACGTCCGAGACAGAGAAAGGGACTGAGTTCTCAGTCCCTTTCTCTGGAGCCCCAGCTGCACAGAATGAATGAACAGGAGTATCTCTGTAAAGAGGCTTCCTGTTAATTTATAAACTGAAGCATAGGAAACAGTTTACTATGCCTCAACTATGAATGAAGAGAAAAAAAAGTCATTGCTTGGTACAGATCACTGACTATTCATTAAAACACAATGAAGGTGCCAGTGAGGTGGGGCCAGGGAAGCGCACAGGGGCCCAGGGCAACAGGACACCTATGCCCTCCATTTCCTCCCTGCAGCCGCTGAATGTCTGCGGAAGGAAGAGGAGGAAAAGCGGGCATTTAGCAGCATGGAGGGATCGGTTCCTCTACATGCCACCACCACCTTCCTATCCAGGCGTACGGGGGAGGCGCACGGGCAACCCTGGAGCATGGAGCCAGGTCGCAATGGCGATCCCGATACATACGCTCCTGAACTGTACATAGCCTCAGCTACATACAGTATACAGCACTGTATACAAGCAGTGGGACAGAGCCTTCCCATTCCACTCCCAGAACAAAAATTCCGTCAGGCTGCTCGGCAATACAGAGGAAGCTTTGTATTTTCTTATCGTGACATCATCTGCCCACCCCTCCAACTAAACCAATCAGAGGAAGCCTTGTATTTCAGATAATACAAAGCTTCCTGTGAATGACTGAGCAGCACCGGGCCCGACACAATGTTACTTTGTGAGAGGGACAGAAAATCTCTGCCTGGCTGCTAATGCTACATACAGCTTATAACACTGACAGGGGGGCATCTGTGAGGGCTCATTCACATGTGCGGTGACACGCTACCACTCACGGCTGTACACATGTGCAATGACGGTGACACGCTACAACTTACGGCTGTACACATGTGCGGTGACACGCCACTACTAACGGCTGTACACATGTGCAATGACGGTGACACGCTACCACTCAGGGCTGTACACATGTGCGGTGAATAGAAATTGCATGCAATTCCAATACGAAGCGTACCGCCTTCCTGTTCAAATTGCATGCAATTCTTTGCAGTGCGATGTGGGTTTGTATCATTTTGTATTGATGCAAATCACACAGCAAAGTATTGGCTTTGGTATTGTAGTGCGAAGGCCTGGTATTGGCACCAATGCCGGTATTGGCGCATCCCTACCTACAGGATTAGATCAGGAGCTGAGGGGGCAACATATGGCCTCTCTGAAAAGCGATACAAGTGGGCGTGGACTAAGGGTTTTTACTGACCTGAGCTGCTGCGGGTTCTCATGCAGGCCCACCACCCAGTAGTGATCGGACTTTGACTTGCAGTGTTCTCGGGTGTTACACACCGGCGTCCAGGTGTTCCCCATTCCTCTGTTCAGCAGCCTCACCACCCCCTCCGAATCCACATAACACGGGCTCCCTACACAAGGAACAGAACAAAGAAACTGTTGTTTTTTTTTTGAGGGGACAGCAAATTTACACTGTTATACAAGCTGTACACTCACTACTTTACCATGTAGACAAGTGTCATTTCTTATGTGGGGTGTACTTACTTTTGTCAGATACTGTATGTTATACATATTGCACATTTTCTGTTTTTTGTATTTATTGATTTTAATGGTTCACATTTGCACATTGGTATTGTTCTATGTATAGCACCTGATAGACTAGGCAGCTCCTAAATCAGTATATTTAGTTCAAAGGGGTATATAGCACCTTATTAGAGCTGCAGCCAGTCACATCGTTTATTTGTGGTAGAGGTACTTTATTGTGAGCACACTTATTTCATCCTAAGCGTGGGTGTAAAAAATCTGCATAAGTGCCTTGCTTAGAGCTGACCTTTTTGCCGCCAACATGTGTTGGGTGGTCATAACGGGGTTTTAAAAAGAAACCAAAAGACATCCATTTATGTAATGGAAAAAAAGAAAAATTGCGCATAAAAACTGTTAAAGCTGCCAACACTCCATTAGACATATAGTGCAAAAAGAACATCTAAAACAATAATGTGAACAATAAAAAATTGTATCCGAAAGTAGACCTATGAAATCCAAAGTATAAACGAATATATGATAAACAGTCAATGACGTGAAATTAATAAGTGAAAAAAATGAATAAAAAGAATAAAAAAAGCACACTGTTCAAAATAAAATGAATCAAAGTTGATGGATAAACATCGTGGGATCGTCCATCATAAGAAATGAATTATGCGCATAAAAAAAGTCTCTGTGTTTTTCAAAGTGGATGAAAACTTGATCTTTAGTTGCAATCAACAAATGATAAGGTCAGCACACTTACCAGAAATGGTGGACTTGTATACTGTACAGCATGCGAGTCTAAGGGGCAGATGTGAGGAAGTACCTCAATGGGAACCAGCAAGGAAAAGGTCGATGTTTAGAGGATGAGCCCCATCCTGTATTCAGGGAAAGGTTCCAACATCAAAAGACAGGCTCCAGAAGGTGTGGAGGACCTCATCAGATGTTGAAGTGATCAATGGTGGAAAGTCTCCTCTGCTGTCAGCAATGTCTCCTCTCCACTTCCTCCCGACTCACTTCTAATTTCACAGGTACATAGCAGTGAGTCGGGAGGAAGTGGAGAGGAGACATTGCTGACAGCAGAGGAGACTTTCCACCATTGATCACTTCAACATCTGATGAGACACCTTCTGGAGCCTGTCTTTTGATGTTGGAACCTTTCCCTGAATACAGGATGGGGCTCATCCTCTAAACATCGACCTTTTCCTTGCTGGTTCCCATTGAGGTACTTCCTCACATCTGCCCCTTAGACTCGCATGCTGTACAGTATACAAGTCCACCATTTCTGGTAAGTGTGCCGACCTTATCATTTGTTGATTGCAACTAAAGATCAAGTTTTCATCCACTTTGAAAAACACAGAGACTTTTTTTATGCGCATAATTCATCTCTTATGAGTTATCCATCAACTTTGATTCATTTTATTTTGAACTTTGTGCTTTTTAAATTCTTTTTATTCATTTTTTCCACTTATTAATTTCACGTCATTGACTGTTTATATTCGTTTATACTTTGGACTTCATAGGTCTACATTTGGATACAAATTTTTATTGTTCACATTATTGTTTTAGATGTTCTTTTTGCACTATATGTCTAATGGAGTGTTGGCAGCTTTAACAGTTTTTATGCACAATTTTTCTATTTTTCCATTACATAAATGGATGCCTTTTTGTTTTTTGTTTTTAACCCCGTTATGACCACCCAACACATGTTGGCGGCAAAATGATGGACTATCCCAATGATGTTTATCCATAACCATTTACGTACACCGCACCAGCGCTCCGCCTGCTTCAGGACTAGCCTAGCTCTATTAAAATGAACAGGGGTGGTTGGGGGAAAAAGAAGCCAGAACAGCGCAGTCACATGACCTGTCAAAGTCACATGGCTGATTATCCTCCAATCCAAGTTAACAGAGCAGACGCAATACCCTATATGTCTGCATTTTATGAATGGCCTGTGAAATGTAGGCTGCGGTATTGAGCAATATGAAGGCGTATGATGGATGAGCGGTACCCAGCTCTCCGTTATAAATCGCCCCCCCATAGTACGAGTGCCGATGACTATCCTCCATCAGGTCAGACACAACACAGAGAACTGGTAACAAGCAGAAGGTCGATCGTTTCCCAGCATCAGATCAGAACAAATCGCTGTCCATTTCTATGACAAATACTGAGACTCAGGCTCATCTGTCCCCGTGTTGTATATTTTCCAATATTATACAATATAGTCTTTCAATGTTTTCACAGAAGCTCAAATCCATCAGCAGATTTACGGCAAGCTGTTGTTGAAGTACATAAGGTAATGATCCAAAACATCACCATCAGCCAAATGGAACAAATCCATAGGCCAATATCATATCGCCCCCTTGTGGCCATTGGCTGAAATGCACTTAAATTCTGAGATGGAGCTACAAGAAAACTCTGTCCATTCTGAATTATTATTTTCTGTGAAAGTCATTTTCATGCAACTTCACATTTTACATAAGTACTTGTACATATTGAAAAAACAAAACAAAAAAAAACAGCTAAAATAGTATGAGCGCTCAAAAAAAAGATAGCTAGCACAGCAAAAGGTGATAGGCCAACCTTATAATAGAAAGAAAAAAAGTGATTGTGCAGCGCTTAAACAATAATGCAACAATAATAAAAAAATAAATAAAAATAAAATAAAACTATGTATTTAAACATTGACAAGGTTAACTGCTCATAAAGTGCTTAAGTACTGAAATCACTGGGTATAAAACAAAGTGTATAACAAAGTGAGAGATCACTCATAAAGTGCTTGAATGTTGAAAATGCGAAGAATTCTCTGAATAGGACCCGTGCCGAGCAGCCGATTTCCTGTGTTCAGTAAGCAGGGCAGCCACTCTGCAAAAGACCTGGAAGCTAGTGGAGATCACTGTAGTAGTGATGTAGTAGTGATGTAATAGTGATCAGCGGTGGTGCCCATACAGTGATTTCCAGCTTCTAGGAGGTATTCCACAGCCATAGTAAATACATAAGGTATATTGGTCCAAGCTGAAACAATGTATTTACAGTTGTGCTCAAAAGACACAGAAGGTGGCACACACAGGGTTAAAATGGCAATTAAAAGGTCAATTTCCCACATTTGTGGCTTTTTAAATCACAATTAGTGACTGAGTATAAATAGTCAATGCGTTTGTTCGCTCTCACATGGATGCACTAAGCAGGCTAGACACTGAGTCATGAGGAGGTAGGAAAGAACAGTCAAAAGACCTGCGTAACAAGGTAATGAAACTTTACAAAGATGGAAAACGATATAAAAAGATATCCAAAGCCTTGAATATGTCAGTCAGTACTGTTCAATTACTTAAGAAGTGGAACATTTGGGGATCTCTTGATACCAAGCCAAGGTCAGGCAGACCAAGAAAGATTTCAGCCACAACTGCCACAGGAACTGTTTGGGATACAAAGAAAAAACCCCCCACAGGTAACCTCAGGAGAAATACAGGCTGCTCTAGAAAAAGATGGTGTGGTTGTTTTTAAGGAGCACAATACGATGATACTTGAACAAAAAAAAAAAAAAAGAGTTGCATGGTCAAGTTGCCAGAAAGAAGCATTTACTGTACAAGTTCCACAAAAAAGCCCGGTTACAATGTGCCCAACACCTTGACATCCCTCATTGGGCTTTTTTGTGGCATTGGCCACCATGCAAGTCTTTTTTTGTTCAAGTATCCTTAAATTGTGCTCCTTAAAAACAACCACACCGTCTTTTTGGAGAGCAGCCTGTATTTCTCCTGAGGTTACCTGTGGGGGGGGGGGGGGGGTTGTCTTTGTATCCTGAGCAATTCTTCCGCCAGTTGTGGCTGCAATCTTTCTTAGTCTACCTGACCTTGGCTTGGTATCGAAAGAGCCCCGAATTTTCCACTTAATAGGGGATTAAACAGTACTGACTGCCATATTCAAGGCTTTGGGTATCTTTTTATATCCTTTTCCATCCTTAGAAAGTTCCATTACCTTATTATGCAGGTCTTTTGACTGTTCTTTTCTACCCCCTCGTGGCTCAGTATCTAGCCTGCTTAGTGCATCCATGTGAGAGCTAACAAACTCATTGACTATTTATACACAGACACTAATTGCGATTTAAAAAGCCACAAATGTGACAAATTAACCTTTAATTGCCATTTTAACCCATGTGTGCCACCTTCTGTGTCTGTACCAAGGCCAAAAATTCCAGGGTATGTAAACTTATCAGGGCCATTTGGGTGATTTCTGTTATTATTATGATTTGAAAAGGAGCCGAAAAACTATGCAATAATAAATGGCTTCATGTGATCACTATCCTTAAATAAGAGACAGTTTTTTTGACATGATCAGTCATATTTTCAATATTAATGCCAAAATTTCATAAATTTCTGCCAGGGTATGCAAACTTTTGAGCACAACTGTATGTATATTATAGTCATGCCTGGAATTCTTCTACAACTATAAAACTAATATAGTACAATATAAAAAACATTTGGAACTACTACTGTTCTCCGAGGTATCTGCTCTCAGAAAATATAAGGTTTGGGGGTTTTAACTAAATACTTCAGACTAATAATTATTTTTTTTTTTCATGTGTGCCAAAAAAAAAAAAGTTCTCTACCTTAACGCACATCTAGAACCTTGTAGGCGATGATAAAGTTTGGACTATAAGCAGACTATTTTTTTAATTCAATATACTTTAGTTCTTCTTACCTTCTGCACTGAAGCCGAGCCAGGATAGGCAACTTTTCCTGGACAGGGGTAGAGGGTCACCATGTAGGACCTGCCTCCTCTTCTTTCCCAGCTCCAGGAGCTGCACACCCAGACACTGCTCTCCATCAAACCCCGTACCTGGACAGGAACAGAAGACACTGTCACACACCTGTCCTACAATCTAGGAAATTCTACGATTCCTTGTCTGCTCTTCTGAGGATATCAAACATAATAAAATTTACACTGCAACACCTGAAATCCATAAAAAAAAAAAAAAAATCATCAAGTGGTGGTGCCTGACAATATTAGAGGAGGTCTGCGGGAATTTGGCAGATAGTAACCGAGGAGTTTCGGAACTATCAATATGGAGCAATATCACCCAATCCCAATACCCCTGAAGAAGTCACGTGATCGAGTGATGAACGGCATTGGAGCAGAGCTTATGGGTGACATCATTGCACAAGTCACAATCCCGGAAGTAAGGCATTGTATTGCTCATCATGAACCATATTCACTACTATCACAGGAACAGGAGGAAAAAAAAAAAATCTTTCAATGGGGACACTGGTTCCTGTGATGACTGTCTACGATGGGATATCCCTAAGAGCCCTTGCACACTGGGGCGGCGTCGGCGGTAAAACGCCGCTATTATTAGCGGCGTTTTACCGTCGGTATTCGGCCGCTAGCGGGGCGGTTTTACCCCCCGCTAGCGGCCGAGAAAGGGTTAAATACCACCGCAAAGCGCCTCTGCAGAGGCGCTTTGCCGGCGGTATAGCCGCGCCGTCCCATTGATTTCAATGGGCAGGAGCGGTAAAGGAGCGGTATACACTCCGCTCCTTCACCGCTCCGAAGATGCGGCTAGCAGGACTTTTTTTACCGTCCTGCCAGCGCATCTCTCCAGTGTGCAAGCCCTCGGGGCTTTCACACTGGAATGACAGTAGCGGCACTTTCGGGGCGGTTTGCAGGCGCTATTATTAGCGCAATAGCGCCTGCAAACCGCCCCAGTGTGCAAGGGCTCTTAAACATGAAAAATATCGTAAGTTTGTAAATTCGAAAATTTCCGAAATGACAAGTTTTGGAATTTACAAATTCGGAAACTTGTAAATTCGGAAACTTGTAAATTCGAAAGAAAATCCAAAAATTCGCAAGAACGAGGATCCGAAAAAAATAGCTATTAAATTATAGGTATTTCAAAAAAATCTAACTTCCTGTTGAGTCTACAGAACAGGAAGTAAAGTGAAATCTCCTTAATGAGACACAGGTGCCCCAAAAAACTGACACGCACACACATGAAAATGAAAAAAAAAAGTTTGAGCCCTGGATATAATTTAAAGTTGAACTCCAGACAGCTGACTTTAGTCAGCTGCAATTAAGCAACACAGCTATGTCACCACCACACTCCCTGGCCTACGACCGGACTGCGAAGGAACAGCAACAAACTGATGAGGTCATCTTGGTTCTCTCCTCCTGTCAGCACATGTAAATGCAAAACACCTTACTGGCCCCCATTCCTGCTGCTTCCTCTGCCGGTATAAGTGATGCTATACAAGCAAATAATACATTGCATTTAAAAAAAAAATGCATCAATGTGTTTAATAAATATACAGCTCCAATCCTTGGTGTTTTTTAAATTACTGCATAGAGTCTAGCTTAAAAAAAAAAACAAAGAATTTATCAGACCAATAAATTATGATGTCCCATAGGACGAAACACGTTGGAAGGAGCTAGCGTACAGACGTCACACACTGCTGGTGAGAGACCAGTTGGCTTATCTTATCTTATTCAGTCGCTTTCATTTTAACCCCTAGGCATCTACATATCATCACAACTACTTTGTGCATCCAGGTGGATTATACCGTTTTTTTTTTTTCAGGACAAATTGGGCTTTTGCATTTGGCAGTAAATGGTAACAGATATCTCCAAATTTTTTTTAATTATTATTATTGAAGGAAAACGGTCCCAAAATAGTAAAAATAAAAACTTTGTATATTTTTTAACACACACTTTTTTTTTTTTATAACTCTGCAGAGAGAGAGAGAGAGAGAGAGAGAGAGAGAGAGAGAGATACGATGCATCTCTCTCCTCCATTCACAGAGAGAGAGAAACACAGGAGCGGGCTTCACAGTGACTGATCACTCAGAGGCTATCACAGTGAACAGGTGACCCGGAATTGAGAGTTACAGGTCCCAATCGTTAGTACGGGCTCTCCCAGGGCTCTCCGTAAGAACCCGGATCTCTGTGCCGGGTCGCGCGCCGTGCGAAGCACTCCCAGCACAATAGGGAGATATGCATATATGTGGCCCCACGGAAAAAAAAGCCCAAGCTGGCGGGGCCGCAGATATGTGTTAGGTTGGCGTGAAGAGGTTAAATAAACTTTATTTCATAATTCTACGCAACCTGAAGCCTTTTTGTCTTGCCACCTGTGGAGTGGCGAGCAGATGAATACCATCTTTTAGGAGTGAGGACGATTCAGAGTTGAACAGAGGATTGTTCTCTGGAGTGGAGAGGAGGAGAAATCTCCATTTTTTTTCTCTTGGGTGGGAAAACAAGCATGTAGTGACCTCTGTGCATGTGATCTCCAATGATCTGGTGAGTGCGGACCTCCAATGATCTGGTGAGTGCGGACCTCCAATGATCTGGTGAGTGCGGACCTCCAATGATCTGGTGAGTGCGGACCTCCAATGATCTGGTGACGCTGTGTTGGGTGGTGGGTAGTGTGTCCACAGCCAAAGGATCCCTGTGCACGGACTTCACTGTTTTTGGACCCCTTCTGTACCTAAAGGGTAACTCCTGCTGTATTGGACTATCTGTGCTATTTGAAATGGGAATATCTTATTTAGAAGCACCACAATTTTAATTTGGATTTTAAAAAGGAATTTCTTTTTGCTAGCAGCTTTTTTAAGGTATTAGGGCCGGTTCACATTGAAACGCATGCAAGGGTTACCAAATTCACTGCAACGTGCAAATAGCAGCACAAGCATTATTTTTTCAGATCGTGCCGAATGAAACTAGATGGTACACTGCATTTGTGAGATGCCTTAAGGGTGCCAATAACAATTAATGGCACCCCACATGCATCTTGCAAGGGCAGTGTGTTCACACGCAGTGCAGGAAATGTGCAGAGAACGTGTCTTTCCAGCACCGTGCTCCAGTGTGCACCAGCCATAAGTTTCGTTATTTGTAAAATTATGAAAAAACTTCCCATAAATGCTCCATGCTTGTGATATATGACATCCCACATTAAGACATGTGAGAACTGGCTGCTACAATGTTACTTTCAAACAATACAAAGGTGCCAACGTTGCCTCCTTGAAATGCGTTATGTAAGTGGGAGATATGGAGTGTATTACACACCACAGGAGTACGGTGACCACCTCTGCCCATCACCAGGAGCCTTTCTAATGCCCCCCACAGACATCAGACAACATGCTGAGATCTATAAACATGCAACATTCCATCACATGAACTCTCCTGTTTGTCTTTATGGGGGAGATGAAGGGAAGCAATAAAAAGAAGAAAATCTGAATCAGGAGCTGATGATGCACCAACCTCTATGGTAGACCAGGATTAGCTGCTCCCCGTGTCCCGCCATGCACACCACAGGCCCCGGAAGACTGAGGATCTCCTTCTGAACTCCGCCCACACTGAAGATTCGGAGCAGCAAGGCGCTGGTAGCGCAGGCCACCCAGCCCAGGCCCAGGCAGACAGCCTGGAGGTCTTCTCCTTTGGGCATATCCACCATCCAATCCTTACTGTTGTCCCAGGAGCTGAAGTGCAGGCACTGGAGTTTGCTAAGTGTGGAGACAAGAAGGTTTAGAGTTACACATCAGAGACATCGGAGGATTACAAGGCAGGAACGGGAAATAATCACTAGATACAATAAAATTCTAATCACTGGATACAATAAATCCCGGGATAATTCTAATCACTGGATACAATAAATCCCGGGATAATTCCAATCACTGGATACAATAAGGCTACTTTCACACTGAGGCGCTTTACAGGCGTTTTAGGGCTAAAAATAGCACCTCTCCTGTCACTCCAGTGTGAGAGCCTGAGTACTTTCACACTGGAGCGGTGCACTTGCGGGGCGTTAAAAAGGGTCATGCAAGCAGCATCTTTGGGGCGGTTTAGGAGCGGTGAATACACCACTCCTAAGACGTCCCTGCCCATTGAAATGAATGGGCCCATTCATTTCAATGGGCAGGGACGTCTTAGGAGTGGTGTATTCACCGCTCCTAAACCGCCCCAAAGATGCTGCTTGCATGACCCTTTTTAACGCCCCGCAAGTGCACCGCTCCAGTGTGAAAGTATGGGCACCGCTGCCAAAGCGCCTGCTAAACTAGCGGCGCTTTACCGCCGATGCCCCAGTGTGAAAGTGCCCTAAATCCCAGGATAACTCTAATGACTGGATACAATAAATCCCGCGATAATTTTAAATCACTGGATAAAATAAAACCCGGGATAATTATAATCACCGGATATAATAAATCCTAAAACTGGCCCCTCCCCTTTTCATTCATTGAATTTCAGTTCTGTCAATCATGGAGGCTCATCACATGTGGGCATTACCTAGGGCGGTCTGTAAATACCATCCGTCTAGGAGTGCCCACTCCTCCAGACTGACATCCACCCCATAGCAGTAGGGTACAGCACTGGTGCTGTGGGTGAACGCCCCCATTCTCCTGGGTGTATACCCACCTTGCCAGCTCCTCTGTGCCTTCACAAGCCAGGAGCACGGCCTCCTGGGACATGTCTGCTATAGTATGGTTCAAGGTGTTGGTGAGGTGCATGGCGTGATGTATGGCGGTGTCGTGAAATTCCACATCAATGGCATTGTCCTGCTCGTCATTATAACAGCGAATCACTCCAATGGAATTCCACATCTGATAGGAAAAACAAACAGTATAATACATACAGTATATACACAGCGTATAGCAGAACTCCAGCCAATAAGAAGATAAAAATGAATAGGTCAATAAAAGAAAAAAAAATAACAAAACCACCTTTAGCTGCAATAAACACCTTCAATGCAGAAATGTCCTCCTGCATTATTCAACCCACTTCCTCTGAGCCTCAGTCGTCCCGGACCCCTATGCTCCCCCCATGCCAAAGCTTGTGACAGTGGTGTGTGCGGACAGGGCTGTGGATAAGGGGGTACCACTGGTCCTCCTGTACCAGGTCAGCAGGGGGGCTCAGGCAGCAGGGTGAACTGGATGTGGGCAGGGAGGTCGATCGGTGTGACGGGGGGGGGGGGGGGGGCAATTACTGGAACCAATCTCCTGTATGGCTCTCTCTACAGCAGCTGAAAGCTGGCTGCTTCTTCTCTCCCTCCCACTGGCTTTCAACTGCTGCAGAGAAAGCCATACAGGGGATCGGTTTCAGTAATTGCCCACCCCCTCCCCCCATCACCGTCCCTGTGGACCATACATTCCCCCCCCCCCCCCTGCTGCCCTGACCCCCCTACCCCCGCAGTGCTGCCAGCTCCCCTTCTCTCCTTCCCGCTGGCAGCTGCAGGCACACAATAGGATCCTTCAGGATGGAGAGTGTGGGAAGGGTCCAGTCAATAGGTCATATTTACCAGCCCCTTCCTTTCCCGAATGAACACAATGAGTGGTCTGTACCGATCATCACTGTGTTCATTCATAGCTGAAGCATAGTAACTGTGTTTATTTGGGTGAGGGACCTGTCAGGTTGGCTGTATGGGGCTGTGTTATTTTCTGACAGCAGCACTGTGTGCAGATTCCTGTGTATGACTTCATCCCGCATTGCACTCCTCCCACTCTTCTCTATGGAAGGGGACACTCACCATAAATCACGGTGTGCTGGCAAATATGTAACTATACAAGTAAAAGGCGCAAAGAACGGAAACCTCATGATACTGTTGTGGCTGAAGACAAGCTAAATAATGAATGAAATTAGGTATAGTCCACAGAGTCTATGTTACAACGCAGGCAATATGGTGTAATGTAAAAAGTCCACACAGAGGGCTGCCTTCCAGGGGGAGCTGAAACCAGGCTCCTGAATCTGCAGGAAAAAAAAAAAGGGAGGGGGAGATGCCTCTAAGTACAGTATTAAAAGAATTGAGTGAGTAGTTGCCTGTATAGTGATTCTTTAATAAAATTCTTTTAATACTGCACTTAGAGGCGCCTCCCCCTCCCTTGTGTTTTTCTCGGCAAATATGTACAGTAATCTGTCCTGTTACCAGTTTCCAGCTGGCAGTTGCTGCAGCACCCATCTACCCAATCGCCCAATCCAGGGACGTGTGAGACGGGAATATTGCCCGTTACTCACCATGAAGCGGTGCATGAGATGGGTTGGGGTGGAGCCCGGTTGGAAGGGTTTCTGCGGTGGCGTTGGCATCGGCCCACTATAAACCGGCTTTGAGGGGAAAGATGGAACTGGATCTGCGATGGTGGAGCGGTCATCCTCATCGGCCCCGCCGGGCTTCCCCACATCGACAGACTTTAGAGACGGGACATCTAAGGCAAGAAAAAGTATAAAGGTAAACAATTCTGGGGTACAGGTGGTGAGCAAACGCAGAGTGGTGCACGTCCATGTATCTTCTTCCACTGGAACAAAAAATACCCCAAATACGGGGAGTACAATATGAAAACCTGAACTTCCATCCAGGCGGAACATTAAATAAAGCAATGGTGTGGCCCTACCAAAGTCATACCACCAATAATAATAAAAAAAATTATACCGTACACTATTAAAGCGCAGCGATGTGCCCGACGTGCTCAGCGATATTCTTCTGAAAAAGCTCAGACATCCAGGACGCACACATGGAGGCGTTTTTTTTTTAAATTCAGTTGCAAAGAATTTTACTAGAATCAATGTATGGATTCTCTTTACATCACTGCTCCAACCGGACAGGACTCCGCCCAATGTGTTTTGTCCTTAATCAGAGTTAAATCAGACAGACAGTCACCATGATCCCTATGATTAAACTCTGACCAAGTTGCATCAACGTGCAACTGGAACCTATTTTTATTACATACCTTATCTTGGACCCAGTGATGTAATTTTTTTTGGGTCTCGTGCTTCTCTAAGCAAGGCAGGCAGATCATGGCCGGGGGAAGGATGCTTCCTGAAAACATCCCAGCCCTTCGGCCTCAGTACTCCTCTCAGGAGTCCTCAGTCCCGATCCAAGCAGTGGGAGGAGTTATGCAAATATAAAAATGCCTTGATGGGTGGGTGTCAGTCTGGAGGAGTGGGCATTCCTAGGCAGGCTGTATTTGCATAGCCAATGCCCACAGGTGATGCTGAGCCTCCACGACTGAAAGAAGTGAAATCCAATGAATGAAAGGGGCGGGGCCAGGGACAGGCAGGCTGGGGATAAAAAGGACGTCCTCCAGCCAGAAAATGAGGCGGGGCTCTGTCTTCTAATGCACATGGTGAGAAGCTCACAGTGTGCAGTGAAATCAGAGGAAGCCGTTTCAGTCCAGGGGAGGAGCCGGTACACCTGTGCAAGACTGAAAGGGGGGCGGATTTTTAAGCATTGTTTAAGCAATCATTATTGGGTCTCGAACCCCAAAAATGCCCCCCTTTCACACAGGCTGTCCGATCAGCTCCACCTGTCAGTTTTTTCTGGCGGACCTGATCGGACCCTCTATTCAGCCCTATGGAGCGGTGGATTGTCAGCAGTGACATGTCCGCAGACATCCGCCGCTATCCAATCCAATCCACCAAATCCAGACGGAAGGAGGTCCTATTTGTCATCTGTCTGGCGGATCGGATGAAAAGGGACAGGCGGTCAGTTTTCATCCGATCTCCCCATAGAGGAGGGCGGGGCTCTGACAGGTCTGTCTCTGCAAAGTGAGTGGAGACTGACCGATCATCCGCGGGATCAGCGGATCGATCCCCCCACTGAGCAAGCGGAATCCGTATAACGGACAAGCACGCGTGAAAGGGGTCTTAGGCATTTTTTAAGTTCCATAAGAAATGTATACAATCTTTTTTTCCTCTACTTCATTGTTTAGCATGGGAGAGACATGTCAAGAGTGATAAAGATGCTGCCGCCTCCAAATGAGTTACAATGTAGGAAAATCTCCCCCAATGGGGTTTTTCCGCAGAAAAAATACACTTGTTGGAAAACTAATTAAAAAGATTTTTTATTGAAAAATGGCAACAAAGCATTTATCTATGCCATTTTTCAATAAAAAATCTTTTTCATTATTTTTCTAACAATTGTATTTTTGCTGCGGAAAACCCGTTACAACATTTTTTTTTTTTAAACTTTTTTTAAAACTAGATCATATTCTACTCTAGAAGTACCAATGTCATCACCTAAAGAAGTCTCATCGTCATCCAGGATGGCGCGGGTTCTGGTCCGGCCCGATATGGGGACAAAGTTATCATCATCGTCCTCATTGCCGACCGACGCCTGCCGATCGATCATGTCCGTGTTCAGGAAGTCTTCATCATCGCCATCCTCATCAAACAACGCGTCATAATCTTTGGTGGCGGCGGCGGAGGTCTTAGAGGTAAAGAGAAGAACTTCAAATAGCTGTAAGCAGGGTGACTACACTAGATGGTGTGATAGACTGTATGTTAGATTATAGGGGTCCCCAAACTATCACCCCAATGGGCCACATCCAGTCTGCAACAAGAAAACTACCTGGGGCTGGCAGTGGATGTGACAGTCTGTGTATTATAATATGGAGACTCATTCATCCACTGCCAGCCATAATCCTCTCCAATGCAGATTTCCCCCACTCCATCTATGGGTGGTTTCTAGGACCACTGGCATCCTACCAACCAACGACATGGTTGCTCTGCCCCCAGCATTTATGGAGGAACTCTGCTGGGTACACACAGATATCGGGGGGGGGGGGGGGGGCTCTGCTGGGCACGCATATAGACATTGAAGGGGGGGGGGCTCTGCCAGGCACACACAGGGAAGGTGGAGGGCACACACACGTGGATGTCGGGGGGGCTCTGCTGGGCATATACAGTATCTCACATGAGTACACCCCTCAGTGACATTTTTGTAAATCTTTTCTTCTATCTTTTCATGTGACAACACTGAAGAAATGACACTTTGCTACAATGTAAAGTAGTGAGTGTACAGCTTGTATAACAGTGTAAATTTGCTGTCCCCTCAAAATAACTCAACACACAGCCATTAATGTCTAAACCGCTGGCAACAAAAGTCAGTACACCCCTAAGTGAAAATCTCCAAATTGGGTCCAATTAGCCATTTTCCCTCCCCGGTGTCATGTGACTCGTTAGTGTTACAAGGTCTCAGGTGTGAATGGGGAGCAGGTGTGCTAAATTTGGTGTTATCGCTCTCACTCTCTCATACTGGTCACTGGAAGTACAACATGGCACCTCATGGCAAAGAACTCTCTGAGGATCTGAAAGAAAGAATTGTTGCTCTACATAAAGATGGCCTAGGCTATAAGAAGATTGCCAAGACCCTGAAACTGAGCTGCAGCACGGTGGCCAAGACCATACAGCGGTATAACAGGACAGGTTCCCCTCAGAACAGGCCTCGCCATGGTCCACCAAAGAAGTTGAGGTCACGTGCTCAGCGTCATATCCAGAGGTTGTCTTTGGGAAATAGACGTATGAGTGCTGCCAGCATTGCTGCAGAGGTTGTAGGGGTGGGGGGTCAGCCTGTCAGTGCCCAGACCATACGCCGCACACTGCATCAAATTGGTCTGCATGGCTGTCATCCTAGAAGGAAGCCTCTTCTAAAGATGATGTACAAGAAAGCCCACAAACAGTTTGCTGAAGACAAGCAGACTAAGGACATGGATTACTGGAACCACGTCCTGTGGTCTGATGAGACCAAGATAAACGTATTTGGTTCAGATGGTGACAAGCGTGTGTGGGGGCAACCAGGTGAGGAGGACAAAGTGTGTCTTGTCTACAGTCAAGCATGGTGGTGGGAGTGTCATGGTCTGGGGCTGCATGAGTGCTGCCGGCACTGGGGGGCTACAGATCATTGAGGGGACCATGAATGCCAACATGTACTGTGACATACTGAAGCAGAGCATGATCCCCTCTCTTCAGAGACTGGGCGCAGGGCAGTATTCCAACATGATAACCACCCCAAACACACCTCCAAGACCACCACTGCCTTGCTAAAGAAGCTGAGAGTAAAGGTGATGGACTGGCCAATCATGTCTCCAGACCTAAACCCTATTGATCATCTGTGGGGCATCCTTAAAAAGGAGGTGGAGGAGCGCAAGGCCTCTAACATCCACCAGCTCTGTGATGTCATCATGGAGGAGGGGAAGAGGACTCCAGTGACAACCTGTGAAGCTCTGGTGACCTCCATGCCCAAGAGGGTTAAGGCAGTGCTGGAAAATAATGGCGGCCACACAAAATATTGACACTTTGGGCCCAATTTGGAGACTTTCACTTAGGGGTGTACTGACTTTTGTTGCCAGCGGTTTAGATATTAATAGCTGTGTGTTGAGTTATTTTGAGGGGACAGCAAATTTACACTGTTATACAAGCTGTACACTCACTACTTTACATTGTAGCAAAGTGTCATTTCTTCAGTGTTGTCACATGAAAAGATAGAAGAAAAGATTTACACAAATGTCACTGAGGGGTGTACTTACTTTTGTGAGATACTGTACGTGTATGTCGGGGAGGGGGCTCTGCTGGGCATATATGTGTATGTCGGGTAGGGGTGCTGAAATTAATTGCTGAATCGCGATTTGGGTGTCCCCGATACGACAGTAAAAATCAATTGCCAGTGATGTCATTGCCCTGCTTCTCCCGGGAGAGCGCTCCGAGCGTATCCCCCGTTGTGTACAACCCATGCCGCTCGTGTAACTGCCCGGCCCGCCTCTCTCCTGACATCAGCGGGGAATTTTCAGCCCCACCCGCTGACTGTCGCTATCAAATCAGAAGAGAGGCGGGCAGGGCTGAGAATTCCCTGCTGACGTCAGGAGAGACGTGAGATGTGAGAGCAGAGAGGCTGGCCGGATCGCATCGGGGGTGCCTATGCTCATGGCCGACGGTCGCAATGACCGCCGGCCACGAGCAATCGCGGGCATGAGAGGCAGAACAGGGACGTGTGTGTGTAAACACACAAATCCCTGTTCTGTTCTGTGAGGAGTGACAGATCGTGTGTTCTTAATAGCTAGGAACCATGATCTGTCATTTGCTTTAGGTCAGTCCCCTCCCCCCTACAGTTAGAAACACACAGGGAACACAATTAACACCTTGCTCGCCCCCTAGTATTAACCCCTTCCCTGCCAGTGACATTTTTACAGTAATCAATGCATTTTTATAGCAAACAAAAGGGGGAAGGGGTTCAACAGGGAGCCCCTGGACGGACTTTAATGGTACAGCAAACCTAAGAGAGCATAGTCAGAATAACAATACAATACATTTTATTAAATATAAATGCATACAAAACAAAGACATTGACAAAAGGTTATAAAAAATCATCTATATGAGAATATACATGATACAAGCCCCAATGCGTCTACGCGTTTCGTAGAAAACTTCTTCAGGACACATTCAGGTTTCAGTTAATACAAGAGAGGGTCTCACTTATAAGGAGGCTTTCACAAGTTCAAAACAGTCGTCCATATACAACCAATCTCAGGGTTCATTTCCAGCAAAGAAAGAACCAAAAAGTTGCCATTAATCCGCAGGATGTATAGGTTATAGCGTTCCATCAACCATAGAAGGGCACCAAACCGCCCATAGACCGTGTCTGCTCAATAGTCCATGTGGAACCGTGCAAATACACTGAGAGAGCTTATGGTTAGATTGGATGTATATCCCCAGGAGGACACAGAGGTGTTCCTGACATCTCTGTGTCCTCCTAGGGATATACATCCAATAAAAAGACACTCACCTGTCCCACAATCCAGCGACGTGGCCACCCAAACCCTCCCCTGCCTGTCCACGGAGCTGGCAATACTACTGTGGGCATCCGGCTGTGACAGCTTGCAGCTTCCCAGCCGGGTGCGCGTGTCTCGCTGCGCTGTCCTGAATGGCCGGGCAATCTTCCGGGACCTGTGATGTGTCCCAGAAGATTGCAGGGAGGAAGGCGGCCCAAGTGGAAGTGGGAGTTCGTCGGTAATCGTGATGCATCGCGGAAACGAATCGTTTACCAGATAATCAAATCGTGAGACCGGTGAAGATGCGCACCTCTAATGCTGGGGGGGGGGGTCTGCTGGGCACATATATGAATGGTGGGTGGTGGGGGGTGGGCTGGGACTCTGCTTGGCACATGTGGATGTAAGTGGGTCTCAATGGGTAATGGGGTAAGTGCCCGTTGCCCCCTCTGTCACATGGCTACAGGCAGAGATTCCTTAGTCTTATACAACCTCTCTCCAGACAGAAGACTTACAAGTCTCTAGCAGGTGAACAGACTTGGTTGGGAGTAAAGTTCAGGTGAATTCAATGATCGTGTCTTTGGTATGCCGTATATAAAACGCATGGTTTACCTTCTCACCGCTGGACTTCGCATCGCCTTGGCAGACATTCTCCAGCATTCCGAGATTGCCCTCGTTATCAGTGTAGGCAACCTGTGGCAGTTTAGGGTGCCAGGCCAGAGCGCAGATGATGAAGCCCTTCTCATGCTTAACCCTGGGAGAGAAAGCGGGAAAACGAAGTGTGGGCCGGTTACAATTTATTTGGCTATAAAAGAGAATACATATAATATTATATAATAATAGTGCATTTCTGAATCTGCCCTGAATGTTGAATAAAAAGCAGACGTCGTCATTGCCACATACATCTTGTTATATATCAGACCTCCCAGAGAACGAATACAGAACCGGATCGTTTCCTTTCCCCGTTATGTTGGTTATCTGAACGCTGTACAATGCAGATATTACCTTTCCAAGCAAGCTCTGGTACCCACGTTCCAGGCCACCATGCAGCCGTCAATGCTTCCTGCTATGATGTACTGTCCACAGGGAGACCAGGTGACCACATTCACAGGCTGCAAAGACACACAAGAAAAAAAAAATAAAAAATCACAGTGATGTCATAGTGGGAGCCGAGCCATAGGACAAAAAATGATGGCTGAACCATGAAAAAGGCGGGAAATACAGGATGCCAGTTTTACCCCCTGTACTCATTCTGATCAGTGACTATAGAGAATCTATTGAGTGTTTGGGTATATGCCGTATACTGTACGTACTGTGCACTCTGGTGGCGGGTTGTTGTATATGGACGTGTCCCCGTGTACATTGGTTGCCCCTCCTAGATCGATGTAACATTATTGAATATATATTGTTATTAGATAATATGGATACATTTTTATATATATATATATATATATCTATCTATATCTATCTATCTATCTATCTATCTATCTATCTATCTATCTATCTATCTATCTATCTATCTATCTATCTATCTATCTATCTATCTATCTATATATATATATCTATCTTTAGTCACCCACAACACTTGCTTCCCCACTTCCCGCCCAAGGTGCGTCACATGACATCTTTGAATTTGAGTGGGGATATTTGAATGACGGGTACAGCGGCGGGCATCATTCAGATATCACCTTTTATTCAGCTGGCAATTCCCTGGACCGTAAAAGCAATCATACCGGCAGTTCAGCCGTTTGATCGTTCTAACAGGTGGCGGGAGGGGACGTCCCTCCCCTCCCGCCGCACTCCGTTCTCGCCCGAATGATCGGCGAACCGCAGAAATTATCAGTCGCCGCCAGAAGTTTACCATAGAGATTTCTGGTGACCAGATTGTCTATCTCTATGACCTTTGGAGGCCCGGGCGCGACGTTATGACGTCACGTCCGGGCCAGCGGAAGTAAACAATTCCGGGGTTTGCGGCTGGAAAGGGGAATCCCCCCCCCCCTCCGGTATCACATTTGGCACCTTTCAGGGGGGAGCAGATATCTGTCTAATCCAGGTTTTTGTTCCCACTTCTGGGCATAGGTAGCCGCAGTATCCGCAGATATCTACGCCATGTCTGGCGCCTCCTCCATCCCCCCCCCCCCCCCAACGCTGTCTTCTGGGAGACACACAGGTCCCAGAAGACAGCAGGGACCAGTGAGGTCGCGCAGCGCGACTCGCGCATGCACAGGCTGTGAAGCCGCAAGGCTTCACTTCCTGATTCCCTTACCGAAGATGGCGGCGCCTCCACCAGAGGGACAGACCGGCTTCATGTGCCGACATCGCGGGCGCCTTGGACAGGTAAGTGTCCATATTTTAAAAATCAGCAGCTGCAGTATTTGTAGCTGCTGACCTCAAAAAATAAAAAATTCAGTGGAACTCCGCTTTGAGGCCAGATTCTCACCATTGAGGGTTTGTTGCGGGAATTGAACCAGTCTCAGCACCCGCAACCACCTGCAGCTAAAATACGCTTCTCTAAAGAACATACGTGGGGCTGCCATTCATTCTTAATGCCCCCCACTGCATCTAAAAACGCAGCGTGTTTGCGGGTGCGGAAACCACTGGGAAATCGCATGGTGCATTTTCCCGATTGCTGCCTTTTTCAAAATGGCGCAGGAAACTTTTTTTTTCCCTGCATGAAAAGCAAGAACAACAAGGCCATTCAAATGAATCGGCTGCCTCGCCCCACAGAGCTGCAACAGTGTGAACCTGGCCTAAGGGTTGTAACCCCCCCAGGGCTGGCAAACGTGGAGCAATGCCACATCTGGAGGGGAAACCTCCATAATTCAGGGATTTACCCCCCCCCCCAAAAAAAAAAAAATCACCAATCACAATAACAAACTTTTACCTTTTCACAATCAACAAACATACCTGAGTTATAAAATTATCGGACAGGGAGAAGCTGCTCTTCCAGGTGCCCCGGTCATAAAAGTGAACGGCGTTCTCCACCGGGATCGCAAGCAACTGTCAAAAAGAAATGCATTTGGTTAGAGTAGCATGGGAAAGACCCATATGGGGAGAGGTGGTATTGCTGCACACCCCAATAATTATAAAATTGGAAGGTTTCCCCCCCAAGAGGGGGTTTTTAGGCAGCAAAGTAAATAATTAATTCTGATATTATGTATAGAAAAGGTATGTTTATTAGATTATACAAAGGATAATACCAAGGTAGTTAAAATATGAGCTCTGGTAGGAGAATAAAAACTATTACAGATACAAAAGTTGCAAAGAAAAAAAATTTACATAAACATTACATATCGGAATGTCAGTTGTATAAAAGACGGACGCGTTTCGACCCATATGATTAGGGTCTTCTTCAGAGGATTTGTTTGCTGTAGGAGATATTGTAGGTACAGATGTCAAATTTTAACAGGTGATACAGAGACCATAATGTATATGGAATACAGACATGTCGTATATTTACCTAATGAAAAATGTATTCAGGAAAGGAAGCCTCCTACATAGAGATCCCTTAAAAACTTTATCATGAATAATATGTCTGGCTGTTTTGATGTTGAGTCTTAAAAGCAGCGGCGAGCCTTCTGATCTCACGGGTTTGCTAATCTGACAGAACACTGCTGCTTTTAAAAAATCAACATCAAAACTGTGTGGCGGATTTGAAAATCCTGTATTTCACTGTATATAAGCTGAGTTTACTGTTAAAAATAAGTGTGAAATGCAAGACTCCGGTGGGTGTAACAAGATGTCCGCCTGCTGCCTTCTCACTGTACCCCTTACTGTGGACGGGTGCGGGGTGTAGCAAGATGTCGGCGACAGAACGTTACTTCCGTTACAAATTCTGACGAAACACCGGCCCTACCGACGGCTCCGGTAAGCTTGGAAACGTCCAGGAAGCGAGGGGGCAGCTCTCCCGTGGCCTATAAAAGAGATCTTGCGGCGAGTACGCCGCCTGGACCACTTTTATCTGAAAGTCAGCTGTCTAAGGGAAAAAAAAAACAATACCGGGATTATTTAACACCAAAAATCATGATGTGCGTTCCCAGCAAGACGGTTGGCAAATAGGCTCCTTCCAGGCATGCCTGTTCTCCATCTATTATAATGCATGTGGTTCCCACTATGGAGGATCTCACAATGTACAGCGGCGTCAGGACTGCGGATAATATTGGGGTGCCAATGTCGCAGCCTCTGTGGCATACGCATGTATTTGCAAATGCATGCAAACTAAAAACCCCCCATTTTAACGTGAACTGTATTAGCCTAGTCAACACGGGCGAATGTTAGGCGGCACCGGCTGGTTAAATAGAAACAGGCCGACATTCGGGCCGGTGTGTACCGCAGCCGGAGGGGGCGGCCTCTGTTGAAGGGGCATGACAAAAAAAAAGAAAAATGTCTGCCGATCCGATCAGCGATCTCATCCTCCTGTTAGATCACAATAGCTCAGTGTGTGTGTGGGGGGGGGGAGAATCTCTGTACTAACATCAGACTGTTAGTACAGCGGCTCCTCCTGTGCTCTTCAGGAAAAAAAAAAAAAAAAAACTACTAGTGTTTACAAGGCATTAGACAGAACAATTTGGTTTGTTGCAGGCTGGCAACAAAAAAGTTGGTTGGTGTGTGAGCTGTGAATTTTTCTCGTGACATGCGTCGCCCTTCCATGTGCTTCTTGCTGTTATGGCCAGTTATAGGTTGGGGCAGTTACTGTTTCTTTGTACTATTAAAGGGTTTGTAAAGGTTTGTTTTAAGTGTTGTAGAGGTGCCCCGATCTTCCTCTTCTGGGGTCCCTCAGCGGTGCTCCTGGCTCCTCCTCCTCGAGTTCCCCGTTAGAGAGCCGCTCTCCCTCGGGGAACAAGTGCGGGCGCGCTCACGTGTCCTGCGGCTGCGTCTATTGCCACGGACAGCAGGACTCGGCCCCGCCCCCCCGGTCATTGGATTTGATTGACAGCAGCGGGAGCCAATGGCTGCGCTGCTATCAATCTATCCAATTAGGACCCGAGACACCAGCTGGAGTTGCTGTGCTCGCCCCCGACGCTGGAAGGATCGGGTTCAGGTAAGTAAAAAGGGGGGCTCTGGGGGGGGCTGCTGCATCACCTTAATGCATAGAATGCAAACCTCGCGGGTTTACAACCCCTTTAATTAGGAGACAAATGTGAATGAATGACGCAGCCTTGTGGGCGGAGCCCTGCATGGCCGCGCTGTTTTCAAAGTGACAGCGGGTGCAGGGAGGGGATCACCTGCCTGCTGTCACGGGGGGAGAGAACCCAGTGATCAAATGACTTGTGATTGCTCAGTTCTCAGTCTGCTCAGAGCAAACAGCAATGACTGTCAGTCTCCGCTCTCCTGCTCAGTGGTGCACTGGGCGGACACAGCTGGCTCTGGCTACCCAGCCGCAAAGCTGGCTGCTTGGTGGATCCTGACAATATTGTCAGGATCCCTTTAGAGCCTGGAGCAGCTCTGTCGCCGTCAGCAATACTCCACTCTCCACTGACTCTGGGTAATAAGAGAGCAAAAGTAAGTGCACTCCTGTCACCAACAAAAGAAGTATGACCCAAAAAAGCTTTAGCTATACTCTTTAAAAAAAAAAAAGAGAGGGGGGATTGTAAAGGTGAAGCTCCTCGTTAAGTAATTTTAAGACAATGAAAAATACCATAAAGTTCCTTCATTTTGGCAACACTGAATTGGAACGCACGGAAAGTGTGACTCGTTCACCTAAAGCCGCCATGCTGCCTGGGCGGTGGCATTAGACACAAAAGGGGGTGGGGCTCACCTTCCCGCTCCGGGGCTGCCACGCCAATCTGCAGATGGATTTGGCGTTGATCACATCGCTGCATTTTGGCAGCAGAGGAAGGTTGGCTTCACAAACCTAAAATTATAGGAAGACAAAAAGGGAAGGAGATTATCAAAGAAAAAAAATGCTGAACAAAGCAGCCGGATCATCAGCCTGAATGACCGCAACATACAGAGATATATAATGTAATATGACATAAAATCACACAACATACAGGGATATACAATGTAATATGACATAAAATCACACAACATACAGAGATATACAATGTAATACTGACACATAATCACACACATAGGTTGGACTCGATGGACTTGTGTCTTCTTTCAACCTCACCTACTATGTAACACTATGTAACACTATGTAACACTATGTAACACTATGTAACCATCATCGTCTCTACAGACAACATTCTACATGTTCACCAACCTGATCTTCAATCTTCCAGATTCTCACCGACCCGTCACAGCTGGAGGAGGCCTGAAGAAAAAATATATATATATACCCAGATCAATGATGAACGAGGCTGAAGAAAGTAGAAAACCAGCCTTTACCCCCCCCCCCCCCCCCCCAATGGGACTCCAAGGCATGCAATTAGGGGGAATTGAGAGTTAAAGCAGAAGTCACACAATGACGAGCCTGTCGAAAAGATAAATTATCAAAAACGGCCTTTGGTTACATTATTCACCTTTGATCCAGAAATTACCCCCCCATAGTATTTTTTTTTTTTCTGCTACTAGATGTCTTCAGTCTGATAGCCAGCATCAGTCAACCCACTTACTCTGAGCCCAGGTCATCCTTGTTCCCAAAGCCTGTGACTGGACAGTGAAAGGAGAAGCAGCACAGTGATGCGCTAATCTCCCCGTCACTCTGCTCTCTCCACCTATTAGCAGGCTCCTTCGTCAGCACATGAACTGCAGCACAAAAGGTTTTTCACCTTCATGCATAGAATGCAAACCTGGAGACTTTACACTTCCTGTGTTCTGTGGCTGGGCCCTGTTAGTTCGCCTTTTATAAACATGCTCCGTGCTACACCCATATTCAGGGTGTATTATGTGATGAATGCAGCGACGTGACCCCCCCCCACTTTGACAGGGATTTTCTCCCCATGTCTGCTGCCACAATTCAAAAAAAAAAAGATGTGGCCTTGCGGGGCTTCGCCCACCCGGCTACGTCACTCATTCACAGTGCTCTGTGGATGGGAAACTACAAGTACTGCACGCCTTTGAGGCTGTCGGGTTGTAGTTCTCAATATACAACCGCGGCGCTGTTGAGCGATGTGGCAGTTCATTGAAAAATCCAAACTGAACGATCATATGAGGTACGAGCGCACCGCTTACAAAGAGCCTGCAAGAGCCCCCCATAGAGCCCCTTATCTGCTGGTCCTGGGGGGGGCAATGCTTTCCAGGCTCCCAATGAAAAAAAAAAAAAATACTCTTTTGCCTGCACACAAGATGTACATTTTTTTTTTTTTATTGTTTTTTTGAAAAGGTGAACTTATCCTTTAAGAGCTTGTCTCATGCTTCACACAGTCCTTAGACCTCCCCCATGGAAGTTACTCAACTGAAAACTTTACAATATTAAACAATCCCCAGCAGAGAAGAAGGGGAACTTCAGGTTGTACCCATGGCGGCTCACACGCTGTTAGGATTTCAGCAAACTTTAACCTTATTTTATTTTTTGTTATATTTTATTTGCATGTGAAGCTGCAATTTACGGGAGAATAAAGGACAATTACTTCTGTTCTGTAGGTCATTCCAATGCACTTGTTAAACACCTTTAAAAAAAAAGGGGGGGGGGGGGGGGACAAGGGGAGGGCAGGAGAGGCAGCTGGGCCCTGTGGTATCATGTGAGGGGGGGAGGGGGGTGCACCACAAGAGTGGTAGAGGGGGGGTAAGAATTGTTCTAGGAGGGCAAGTTTGGGGGATTTGTGTTGGGAGGAGGGATGAGGGAACAGGATTTGTTCTAGGAGGGGTGATTTGTGCTCTAAAACTAATATGTGGAGGGGGGGCACCACACCACAAGGAGAATGGGGGGGGTTGTGTTGAGAAGGGGAATTTGCGGAAGGGCAGGGGGCAAGAATTGTTCTAGGGGGGCACAAGTTTGGGGGGGGGATTTGTGTTGGGAGGAGGGATGAGGGAAGAGGATTTGTTCTAGGAGGGGCGATTTGTGCTCTAAAAGTAATATGGTAGGAGGGGGGAACCACACCACAAGGAGATTGGGGGGAGGGGGGGGGTTGTGTTGAGAATATTTTGGGTTTTTTGCTGGGGGGGGTGCTAGTAGGGATGACTGGGGGGTATTTGTGCTAGTAGGGATGATTGGGGGGGGGTATTTGTGCTAGTAGGGATGATTAGGGGGGTATTTGTGCTAGTAGGGATGATTGGAGGGTATTTGTGCTAGTAGGGATGATTGGGGGGGTATTTGTGCTAGTAGGGATGATTGGGGGGGTATTTGTGCTAGTAGGGATGATTGGGGGGGGTATTTGTGCTAGTAGGGATGATTGGGGGGGTATTTGTGCTAGTAGGGATGACTGGGGATATTTGTGCTAGTAGGGATGATTGGGGGGTATTTGTGCTAGTAGGGATGATTGGGGGGGTATTTGTGCTAGTAGGGATGATTGGGGGGATATTTGTGCTAGTAGGGATGATTGGGGGGTATTTGTGCTAGTAGGGATGATTGGGGGGTATTTGTGCTAGGAGGGATGATTGGGGGGGTATTTGTGCTAGTAGGGATGATTGGGGGGGTATTTGTGCTAGGAGGGATGATTGGGGGGGTATTTGTTCTAGGAGGGATGATTGGGGGGGTATTTGTGCTAGTAGGGATGATTGGGGGGGTATTTGTGCTAGTAGGGATGATTGGGGGGGTATTTGTGCTAGGAGGGATGATTGGGGGGGTATTTGTGCTAGGAGGGATGATTGGGGGGGTATTTGTGCTAGGAGGGATGATTGGGGGGGTATTTGTGCTAGGAGGGATGATTGGGGGGGTATTTGTGCTAGGAGGGATGATTGGGGGGGGGTATTTGTGCTAGGAGGGATGATTGGGGGGGTATTTGTTCTAGGAGGGATGATTGGGGGGGTATTTGTGCTAGTAGGGATGATTGGGGGGGTATTTGTGCTAGGAGGGATGATTGGGGGGGTATTTGTGCTAGGAGGGATGATTGGGGGGGTATTTGTGCTAGGAGGGATGATTGGGGGGGGGGTATTTGTGCTAGGAGGGATGATTGGGGGGTATTTGCGTTAGGAGGGGATATTTGTGGGGGAAATTTGCACTAGGATGGGGGATTGGAATGTGGGGAGATTTGTGTTTGGAGGGGGAATTTTCTCTTTTGGGGGGGCATATGGGGGGAGAGAGGAGAGATGGGGGGAGAGAGGAGAGATGGAGGGAGGGGGGTGGATTTGTACTGGGAGGAGGGGAATTTATGCTCAGGGGGTCAGCATGCAGATAAGAGCTCAATTTTTTCGGGAGAGGATTTTGGCTGACACCTAATTCTCATACATCTTGGCGGGGGAGGGCACAGATTGGCATACTCGCCCCAGGCTCTAGTGTCCCGGGCGCTGCCCTCTTGGCATTGCTGAGGATTTCATATTCCATGGAACAGGCGCAGGAAGAAAGGATTCTGGGAAATGCGGAGTTGTTGGCACGGACAGAGCTATGAGAAATGTACATTTTTTTGGGGCTGTTTTAGAAACTTAAAAGAAAGGCTGAGGAATGGAAATTGTAATTTTTATCGAAACAAAATTAACAAAATGAATTATCAAAAATGAAAGTTTCACTTAACCCTTTCCTGAAGAAAGAGATTGAGTAAGAGGGAACATTAATGTATTATAACACGGGACGCTCCCCAATGCAAAACAGCCAAATAAATCTCACCAAATAATCTTCTTTGGGGTCGAAAGAAACGCTCAGCACCGGCGCCTCGTGTCCGCGTAACGTCTTCTGCACGCTGCTGTCCTCCACCTGCACCACCTTCACCAGGAAATCGCTGCAAGGAGGAAAAAAATTCAGAAATGTCTCATTGTGGAGGGAAGATCGCACTACAGAAAGAGAAAAATGCGGTCTATAGATTCCTCTACAGAGGGGATTCTACACAACTCATTTATATAAACCCTGCAATGAATGATCGGAGCAGCGGGCCCGGGACAAACGTCCAGCAATAGACCAAATTTAATTTGCAAAGTCCTCCCTCGCCTCCACCTCACACACTATGGGACGGATTTACTCAAGTCAAATAGACGGGGCACTTTGCAGGTGCATTTGCTCCAGAGCTTAGTAAATGAGGGGGAGGGGCTCTGCAGGCTTCCATCATCCAATCATGTGTGAGCAAAAATGACGTTTTTTTTTTTCCCCCTAAGTGAAGCTCTGATACAAATTCCCTTGCAAAGTGCACAGCTCATTTACCTTTAGTAAATCAACCCCCTGTTTTTTTTTTTGTTTATTACCTGGTACCAGAAGGACACAAAGCTCCATCTTTGTTGTGGTGTCATCACAGGAGCTCTTCTCAGGGATAGAGCCAGTGAGGGTACAACACATCTCTTCCTACTGGTGCCCTGCAGAGCCAATTATCCATCTCCACCTAACCACACATCACTGTAGTCCTGACGTTTGCAAAGGGGGGGGGGGGGGGGGGGGGGGCAGGGCTGAAGTTGGGGGGAGGGGGGAGTACACCTCACTTGAGGGAGCATCAGGTATCTATTCTGTTTAAAGAGTTACTAAGTCTTTTTAACCACTTCCCATTTGGGCCGATTCTGGCACTTCTCTCCTTAGAACCACCAAACATTATACATGGGGTTTTTTTTAGCAGACACCCTGCGGAATAAAATGGCGGTCGTTGCAACTTTTTATGTCACATGGTATTTCCGCAACAATTTTTCAAACACGTTTTTTTTGGGGGGGAGAAAAAAAAACAAAACCATGAAAGGACGGAGCCTCTTTCTGAGATTTGGTGTTTACAAGTTAAAAACAGTTTTTTCTAGCTAGAAAATTACTTGGAACCCCTAAACATACATATATATATATGTGTATGTATGTATGTATATATATATATATATATATATATATATATATATATATATATATATATATATATATATATATATATATATATATATATATACCCACACATACATGCATACATATATATATATATATATATATATATATATATATATATTTTCTAACACCCTAGAGAATAAAATAGCGCTCGTTGCAATACTTTTTGTCACACCGTACTTGCGCAGCGATCTTACAAGTGCACTTTTTTGAATGAAAAAATAAAACAACAGTAAAGTTAACCCAATTTTTCTTTATATTGTGAAAGATAATGTTACGCCGAGTAAATTGATACCCAACATGTCACGCTTCAAAATTGCGCCCGCTCGTGGAATGGCGACAAACTTTTACCCTTAAAAATCTCCATAGGCGACGTTTAAAAATTTCTACAGGTTGCATGTTTAGAGTTACAGAGGAGGTCCAGGGCTAGAATTATTGCTCTCGCTCTAACGATCGTGGCGATACCTCACATGTGTGGTTTGAACACCGGTTTCATATGCGGGCACTGCTCACCTATGTGTTCGCTTCTGCACGCGAGCTCGTCGGGACGGGGGGGCATTTAAAAAAAAAAAATTTCTTATTTATTTTACCTTTTATTTTTAATTTTTACACTGTTCTTTTTTAAAAAAAAAAAAAGCATGACAGGACCTCTTAAATATGAGATCTGGGGGGTCAAAAAAGACCTCACATCTCATATTTACACTAAAATGCAATTAAAAAAATAAATAAAATGAAATAAAAAAATTTCCCTTTAAGAGCGATGGGCGTTTTGACGTCGCTTCTGCTCTGCAATGGTATGGAGACGGGTGGGGGCCATCTTCCCCCTCACTCATCTCCATGCCACACACAGGACAGGACGCGATCGCCTCCTGCCGGCGGCTCCAGAAAGCAGAGAAAGGCACCGGAGCTCCCGCGGCGAATCCGCTGCAGAGACCACTTTTATCTGAAAGAGGACCGCCTGCTGAAGAAGAAGATACCGGGGTTTTGATAGCTATCTGCTGCCATAACATCGATATTCCTCTTGAAAGTAGCGTCGTAAAACGCCGGCGGGCGGTCCGTAAGTGGTTAATGAATTAAACAAAGCAGTAAAGTTAGCCCAATTTTTTTTTTTTTTGTACAATGTGAAAGCTGCTGTTACGCCGAGTAACTAGATACCCAACATGTCACGCTTTAAAATTGCGCACGCTTGTGGAATGCGGCCAAACTTTGGTACTTAAAAATCTCCATAGGTGACAATTTAAAAAATTTTACAGGTTACATAGAGTTACAGAGGAAGTCGAGGGCTAGAATTATTGCTCTCACTCTAACGATCGCGGCGATACCTCACATGTTTGGTTTGAACATATAGTAAAAAACTTTTATTATATATATATATATATATATATATATATATATATATATATATATATATATATATATATATATATATATATATATATATATATATATATATATAGATATAGCAACAACAGCATAAAATGAAACCCTGACGAGACACTCACCCGGACCCCGCTGCGACTCTTGTTCCATCGGTGTTAAAAACCACGTGATTGGCGTTGGTGGTGAAACGCGTCAGTATTCCGTCCGGGTCCCCACTAGGAAACGTATGAAGCTGTATTGCGTTGTTGGAGGAGGCAGTGACCACCTTCCCGTTCTGTGACGGCATGAATTGCATTGAGTGTTATTAGGTATAGAGCAGAGCACACAAAAATAATAATAAACTGCCAGGAGATTGTTGGCAGAAAAGACATAAGAAGTCCCCAGCAATTTTTTATTTTTTTTTGTCTTTCAAAACTTTAAGCCACCAAATATCCGCAGACATCAGCAGTTGGCCAATCGGGTCAGAATGAGACAATGTCACCTAGGAGTTTTTTTTTTTTTTTTCAGCCAACACCGATCGCTCACAGACCAGAAGGCTCTCTACACATCTGCAGGTCAATCACATGGAATATAGGTTCATGGATTAACCCCTTCCTGCCCAACCCAGCATCACTTCATCCACTTAACCGCTTGCCGACCAGCCGCCGTCATTATACTGCGGCTGATCGGCACGATCCCGCCAACGCTCGTAGCTGTACGTCGGTCCCTTTAAGCGGGATAGCAGGCGCGAGCGCCCGCTGCACAGTGGGGGTGCCGATGCTCGTGACCGGCGGTCGCGATGACCGCCGGTCACGAGCAATCGCAGGCACGAGGGGGAGAACCGGGACATGTGTGTGTGTAAACACACATCTCAGTTCTGTGAGGAGAGGGGAGAGAGATCGTGAGTTCCTATGAGCTGGGAACCCCGATCTCTCATCTCCTATAGTCACTCCCATCCCCCACAGTTAGAACACACACCCAGGGAACACATTTAACCCCTTGACCCCTTCCCTGCCAGTGACATCAATACAGTAATCAGTGCATTTTTATAGCACTGATCGCTGTATAACTATCAATCGACCCAAAAATGTGTCAAAAGTGTCCGATGTGTCCCCCATAATGTCGCAGTCTCGATAAAAAAAAAATCGCAGATCGCCGCCTTTACTAGAAAAAAAGTAATAATAATAAAAATCGCAATAAGCGTATATTGATTGGTTTGCACAAAAGTTATCGCGTCTACAAAATAGGAGATAGATTTATGGCATTTTCTATTATAATTTTTTTTTTTAGCGGGAGTGTGACATTGCGGTGCACAGATCGGACACTTGACACTTTTTTTTTATACCGCGATCAGTGCTATAAAAATGCATTGATTACTGTATAAATGTCACTGGCATGGAAGGAGTTGTATGTGTTCCCTGGGAGAGGTTTCTAACTGTGGGGGGAGGGGACTGACGGAGTACAGAGAGATCGCTGTTCCTAATCACTAGGGACAGACAATCGCTCTGTACTCCCCTGACAGACCGGGGATCTGTTTGTTTACATTGACAGATCCCTGTTCTGTCTCTCTGTGGAGCGATCGCGGGTGGACATCGCGGGCGCCGGCCACGCGCATCAGCTCCCCCGCCACACGCCGCCGCGCGCCTGCTACAGCTGTAAAACAGACTGACACACACCAGCGGGGCGATTCATAGGAACGAGCCAAACTGCCACAGTATAATGATGGCGGCTGGTCGGCATGTGGTTGAATAGTTCTGAAAGCCGGGGGGGGGGGGGGGGGTTGGCAGAAGGATCACCAACCATGTGACCACTGTCACAGTGGTCACATGATTGGAAGCCAGTCCCACCGGCTACCGATCTTTACCCCAAAACGAGAGCCATCTTTGCCATCTTGGCCTTTGTGCTGGCAGCACTCAGCACAGAAATATCAGCCGCCAAGCAACACATATGCATGGCGTTTGCGCGTTAAAGCCCCGCCCCTTTTGCTGCTGCACATGTGTTGGGCGGTCATAAAGGGGTTAAATCATTCAGATCCGTTCAATGATTGAAAAGCGAGTACTTTTGGGATGGCGCTCAGACAATAGCAGCCATCGCATTTCTCTACGCCAGGGTTGGCAACATTGGCGCTTCCAACCGCGGTGAAACGCATGAGACAGTGCAAGACTGACAGCCGCAGGCGTGACCCACAGGAGGCATGATGGGATTTGTAGTTTCAGCACGGCTGGGCTGCCAAGGTTTCCTGCCCCAAGAACAGGTTTCTACATACCACTCCACCACCGAACTCAGCGGAGGTCTCATATATATATATATATATATATATATATATATATATATATATATATATATATATATATATATATATATATATATATATATATATCTATCTATCTATATATATATATATGTATGAATGAGGTATTATGAGAGTCTTTGAGGTCACTCAATTACCGCATTTATCCAAATATAACACGCACTTTTTTTCCCCTTAAAATCAGAGGCGTGTTATACGCCGATCCCTGCTATCTCTGAGGGAAGAGGAGTGAGCGCCGCTGGATCCGTGATCTCCTGTGTACCTGGCGCTCTGTCACACACAGCCACGCCTCCTGGCCCGGCATTGGGCCACTGTTCTGCCTATCATATGAGCAGGGCCAGGAGGCGTGGCTGTGAGTGACGGAGCGCTGGGTACACAGGCAATGTATGTAATTTAGCACTGCTCGCTCCTCCTCTTCCCTCGGAGACAGCAGGGATAATCCAACACTGGTAAAGCTGCATTGATGGGAAAGGTGAGGCTGCAGATGGGCACTGAACAGGGTGCATTGATGGGCACTGGTGAGGCTGCAGATGGGCACTGGCGAGGCTGCAATGATGCAAAAGGTGGGGCTGCAGATGGGCACTGAGCAGGGTGCCTTGATGGGCAATTTAGAGGCTGCAGATGGGCACTGAGCAGGGTGCATTGATGGGCAATTTAGAGGCTGCAGATGGGCACTGAGCAGGGTGCATTGATGGGCAATTTAGAGGCTGCAGATGGGCACTGAGCAGGGTGCATTGATGGGCAATTTAGAGGCTGCAGATGGGCACTGAGCAGGGTGCATTGATGGGCAATTTAGAGGCTGCAGATGGGCACTGAGCAGGGTGCATTGATGGGCAATTTAGAGGCTGCAGATGGGCACTGAGCAGGGTGCATTGATGGGCAATTTAGAGGCTGCAGATGGGCACTGAGCAGGGTGCATTGATGGGCAATTTAGAGGCTGCAGATGGGCACTGAGCAGGGTGCATTGATGAGCTGTGGTCCTAATTTTGCTTCAAAGTTCTTTATCTAAAGTGTAAGTTTTTTTTTTTTAAACTTAAACTTCCCTCCTAAAATTGGGGTGAGTGTTCTACACCGATAAATACGGTATATGGTTTTTTAATGTGTTTGCATACAATAGTTTTAACTTTATCCAATTAAAAAAATTTTACCAAATGTTGCGTGTGCCTACAAAGTCCATGTTTCTATTCCATTCTTTTTTCCAAACACAATTCCATTCTTGACCTAAGGGTTATATCACCACCTTCAGGAGTAAGGTCAAGGATGGAAGTGCTGCTGTGTTCATCAAAGAACAAGAGAGAAAGCAACGTTTTCACCTTTTAATGAGCTTCACATATTCCCCACCTCTCTGACCAGCCATTAGGAGCAGAGGGGGAAGCCCTACCGCCAGCCAACCACGCTCCACCTTATCCGGAAGTACCGGGTAACTTTCTTTGCTCCCCCCACAGCCAATGGAATGGTGGGAGCAGGAGGAAGGTGAATATGAACTGCTGGGAAGTGGGCATTGAAGATGAACTCCGGGATCAAGCCTTCCCTTCCTCTCCCCAAACATGTGTGCAGGTGTGGACTCTGCATTCGGATCCGCCCACCCGTGCTCCGGGGCGAATGTCCAAAATTTGAACGTGAAGCCACCGAGTCCACACCCACTTCTATGGGCTGCCTGCATGCACCTTTGCGGTGGATGCAGCTGCAGCAAAAAGGTGGAACTGCACAATAAACAGGACTAAGCATCTGTCTGAATGGGGACATGTCCGAAAGACATTTATATGCAGATTGAAGTACAGTAAAACCTTGGTTTGAGAGCAACTTGGTTTGAGAGCGTTTTGCAAGACAAGACAAAATTTTTAAATACGTTTTGACTTGATATACAAGTAGCGTCATGTCACAACTGTGTATAAAAAAGAAGAGAGGCGCCTCTAAGTGTAGCAATATGGTTACATTTAATGAAGTTACAATATTTAGCAATGCACATGGTTGACGATTAAAAAGGCACATCTAAGTATGCCGGCATCCGGAGCAAAGCGCTCCACATAGACCATCCCCCGCACCACCAATGTCGTCCCTTCCACGCTGCGCTCCATGAGCGGTTCAATCCTCGCTTTCAGATCGCTCTACTGCAGGGTAGTCCTCCCGGACACGATTGCAGGGTAGTCCTCCCGGACACGATTGAAGACGGACACCGGTGAGAGCCGGCGGTGTGGGGGATGGTCTATGTGAACCACTTTACCCCGGATTCCGGCATACTTAGATGTAACTCTTTTAATCATCAACCATGTGAGTTGCTAAATGTTGTACCTTCAATAAATGTAACCATATTGCTACACTTAGAGGCGCCCTCTCTTCTCTTTTATACTCTGGAGCTCCTGTTGGATTTTGCTTCTAATCCCCTTGTGGAGGATTCCATTTGTGGATGGATATTTTATGGTTACACAACCTGGTCACATTGCTATAATCTTTTTATATGGACTATAAACTGAAGGACTTATGAATAAATGGTTGTGGAACGAATCATCTGAATTTCCATTATTTCTTATGGAGAAACACGCTTTGATATACGAGTGCTTTGGATTACAAGCATGTTTCTGGAACTAATTATGCTCACAATCCAAGGTATTATTGTATCTTCCTTTGATCAGCAGATGAAACAAAGCAGAATATATAAAAAAATAACAATGGTATTTTGCATCTATCTGGCCTCTGAACAATGTGTGTGAACCATGTAAAAAGGTCACATGATCCATTTTCTGACAGCAAGAGGTGTATTCAAACAGCAACTACCGGCTGTCATTTTGACAGTCGGGAATTGCCAGCAAAAGTACCAGCAGGTTAGGTGGGCATTGAAGATGAAACTCCAGGGATGAAGCCTTATTTTTCCTTCCCAAAGAACATTAAAATAATATTTTGATTTATCTCTCACTTCCTTTGAAACGTTAAAGGGGATACTTCACACCTTTCCCTTTTTAAGATGAACTAACACTGACACCCTCCCCATCCCCCCACTTCCCTCCCCCCAGTCCCCGGTGTACTTACCCCTGGGGTTGTCGAGCTGTCAGTACCCATGCAGTCTGTCCACTGGCTGGGGGTTTTGAAATGTCCA